>VZTI01002070.1:4394447-4426297 GCA_013397865.1 Struthidea cinerea | reverse complement strand
GTTTACAGAGAGTGGTGCGCCTTGGGTAACGCAAGTGCTGCTCTTACAAAATGTCACATGTTGTTCCTCCCCTTTTCCTCTGAATTATTTTCCTCTGTTAACATGCAGGGCTTCGTCTTTTGCTGAAACAGACACTGACCTGAACTGGTGGTGATTCCTGCCAAATATGCAGGCACTGTTTTGCTACATGTTGGAATTCGGCGAAGTCCATGTGTCAGGCATTTGCTTGCGCTCAGGAAACGCCAGTGCTCAGACCAAAGGCCTCCCCGCCCCCTCCCACCCCCAGTGCTTGGAATGCACAGAAACTTTTCAGTTTTTAATTAGTTTTAATATGATTAATTTTTTTAGCTGCATATCTTGTTACATCCAGTATGCTTGTTAAAAATAAAGACAGTTTAAAAAAAAAAAAAGGGAAAAGTACCGTTTAAATGTACTGGTCTCAGTTATTAAGAAAAACAAATGGAGATGGGGAAAAGAAAACCCACAACCCACCGAGAGAGCAATTATACAGTTAAACAAAAAGCTGTAGTCGCTCGCAGTGGTAACCAGATTGCAGATAGACTGTTTGCCTGTGTTCCTCTCTGCGCCTGGGGAGGAAGAGAGACACAGGGAAATGGTAATGCAAAAAGAGGGGTGCTGCAACAGTACACCCCACCTTTCCCAGCCTTCCAAAGACCAGCTAGAAGAAGGAGATGCTGAATGAAATGATGGGTCCTTTCTGTTCAATTTAAAAGCATAAAATAAATGCAGAATCCCTTGGGAGGAAGGGGGAGGGGACTTTGGTTTTTATCAAAATAACATTAGACTTTCACCCAACAGCAGGAGCTGATGGTATCTGGAGTCTATTATATTGCACCCCAAATGTGTAAGAATAGGGGTGACTGGATGAACAGCCCCCAGGGCTTCTGACTGCTATTCATGGAGAAAAGCTGAAAATGGAAAAAACATTTTAAGAAAAAATTGGGGTAAAGGAAAGAATAGAAAAGTCCCTTACACCCTTACCAGATCTTCCTCTCAAGTTTGGCCTTTAAACCTTTAAAACTTTATGGATATCTTAAAAGAACACCTCTGAAAGAAAAAAGCGAGGGATAAGACCTGGCTACAAAACTGGAACTCATCTGTACAATGCAGAAGAGCTGTGTGAGGGAATAATTACAAGTGAGGTAAAGAAAAAAGAAGGAAAGACTTTAAAGGAGTGTTCGATTCAGGAGTTTCAGGGAAATCAGGTGTATTGGAAAAGAAGGCTACCTCAGGTCCAGTGGGTCTGTGGCAGAATACAGAAGTACAAGAAAACAAAAGGAGGAATCAAAAGGAAGCAGCAGCACACTGAGAGGAATATAGGTAGAGATTTCCTTATAAAATAGTACTCTCTTAAGTGAAGGAGCTTAAATATGCAATGGGACTAAAGGTAAATATGGGGTTTCAAGGATACCTTGCAAAAAAATGGAATTTTCTGTCTCTGAAATTTCAGAGTCAAGAATATCTTTCCAGATTACAAAACAAACAAACAAACAAACAAAATCCAAACAAGCACCCCACATAAATCTGTTAAAAATGATTCTATTTATAAAGATCACAGTGAGCACAGCCTCCTTGTGCAGTGCCAGCAGGGTGGGGAAAGGCATTACCCCAGGCAAAGGCGGGAGGTTCACCTCCTCCGGCCAGGTGGGCCCACGGGGTAGCTCTGCACTCTCTTGCCCACATCCGTGCCAGGTGCCTCAGCCAGTACACTATTCCAGAGAAAATGCTGGTGTGCCCTGCCACCCTAATTCTCTCCTAATACCTAAAAACATTCCTGGCCAAATCCAGGTGAAACAAAGCAAGTGTCTAAAAAAAAATTTGGCTTCACTGAATAGACATTTTCCGATATTCTTCAGGAAAATCCCAGTCCAGCATAATATGCCTGAGAACCATGAATACTCAGTCAGGTCTACAGAGCCTGAGCACACATACACATTTGTGTGATTCACTTATGATTATCCTGACTGACCTCTAATTCATTCCCTTACCCTTCTTCCTCCAGATGCATTTGCACACTGACAAACCATTTTCTTTTTAAATCAATCGGCCAGGAGGAATGTTTCCTCCATCTGCAGAAATTCCTACACTCACCATCCAATAAATTTACCAAGCTGTCTTTGTAGAGTGACATGGCAAAATAGCACATTCGGTAAAAGCCACATGAGAAATTAACTGTGTAAATAAAATACTTTTATCAAGGATCTTTGACCTCTGAACATTAATCCTGCTCTCTGGGACTTATTTTAATATTTTAGGGTAATAAGAAGTTCCAAAAATCTTTGATTTTCTGCTTCCACAAATTCTTTCTAAGGACAAAGGCAGACAATATACATATATATATCTCTATACCAGAGAAATTGTGTATTAATAAAAATCATAACTTAGAGCCTGAAATTTTTCCAGCCTTGTAAAGTAGTAAAGGTAACTGAAAGGAGAAACCCTTTCTTTGCCAAGACGTCCTTGTGATTGAATTTAGCTCTTAAAACTTCTTGAAATATCAAATTTCAAACTCACAATATTTTAAAGTTATTTTTTATGGCTCCCTCAAAGGCTTGGGATAGATATACAAGTGGAAAGTACCAGAGTTTACAAGCAGAAAGTAAAAATTTTTTTCCAATTTTTTTAATATAACTGCTTTGAAAATATTTTTTCTGTTGGCACAACACATGCATCATATTTCATGTACAAAGTGCAAAGTTATAGGGTACTGTTCATACGAGCAAGAGATGACCCACTATCTTTTAATCATTAATAATGTGGCTGTCCCAAATCCACACTGAAGAAACCACCTATCATGATATAATGTGTTCTCTTTATGTGTGTATACAAAAAATATAAAACTGCACTCTTCACTGTCTAAAACTGATAATTATTTTTCCATTTAGATTCTGCACAAATTGTATCACATTTATTTTAATTTCTAGCAAGAATATATGGCTTCTTTTTCTAATCATAACGTAAGCTGAAGCAGTTAATAAGGCAAGCATTAATTTCTATTTCAGAGCATTAATGCTCATAGTTACAATACTCACATGTATTGTTATCACAACACTTTACTGGCATTTTATTTTAAAGACAAAATAAGAACTAATGTATATGAAGCACTTACACTGTAAACATCTTGTTTATACAGCACTGAATTTCAGCAATAAATTTTGTGTTCAAGCTACTTCAAAATGTTTAGGGATAAGGAGATATTAAGATTATGACCAGCTCTTGGCTTTTGTTCTTTCTCTCTTGAAAGAAAAAAGTACTAAGGTATAATATTCTCAACACCTAACCCTTTGAGTCAGATAAAGCCTTTCAGCCACAGCTGTCTCTCTAGCAGAAGCAGTTTTGCTTAATAGTCACAAATATTTCCTGGGTCATTTCTGCAACGTACAACTTTGAAGGGAGTATGGCTCACATTCCTTGTTCCATCACTACCTCCCTGCCTAAGGCAGGTCCATTCCCTGAGGCAGACCATATGGGACAGTTGGAGGTCTAGCCAACCCATTCACATTGCAGTAAAGATGCTTAGGTCCAGATTCTTCCCTCTGCATTTCTGCACTTCATCTAAGCTTATTTTCACAAGCTCCAAAATTACTCAGCTCTTGTATCTGTCATATATAGTCAATGGAGAAAGACAAATTGCTTCAATGTGCAACCCAGCCTCATAAACCAGACTTAAAATCCTTTTAGATTTGCCCATATCTCTCCCTTGACTGAAGAGAGAATCCAAAAAAAACTAAGCTCTCCTCTTTGGCAACTTAGTTAAGCACCTGAATTTAAATAGATCTAATCTCTGCCTTCAAGAAAATTTCATTGGAAAGAAACTTTTGATGAAAAATGGAAATGAAGTTTTATGATTATGATTTTGGTCCTGTTATCCAGATCAGCTCTGATTAAAACAAAAAACTTCATCTTTAGTCAGAAGCTTTGAGCTTTCAGCAACAGGATGTCATAGGACTTCCTTAAGAACCCTCTTCAGTAAATCCAGCAGCCATTATAAGCTGTGTTTTGAGACCTTAAGGTATTGCTTGTTGGAGGAACACTTCCATGGACCACTCAGAAGGTAAAAAGTTGTTGCAATGTGAAGATCTGAAATAAATAGGCCTGTTTGCCTCATCAGCAGAAAAAACACAAATGAGGGGAGATGTGCTGCAGCTTTTCTGACTAGCCAGAACTAGGCAAGGTGTCTAACAAGCACCGTCCACCAAGGACGGTAATTTCTCCCTTCAGCAAGCACCTTATTTTATGCATATGTTGGAGTTGAGGGATTTCTAAACTGATTCTTAAAATGCCCCTGTAGAAAGTGCGCTGAAGTATAGCACCCAGCAGTGTCCTCCGAGACCATGCAAGAAGGAAGAAAAAGCACCTCAGGGCAACCATTTTTGCATTTGCTTTCTGCTAGGCTGGTTCAGCTGGGTGAACCATGTAAAGCTACACCTGAAAGAATCTCTGTTGAACACGCCATGTACCCATACTCTATCAATAACCTCCAGCTGCAAAACTGAAAATGAGACATGCTTGGACAGCTGGGAAGATTGTCAGAGTTGTGCCATCAATTCTGGAGCAACATGAGCCCCACATCATTACCTCTGCAGTTGACAAAATACCTCTTCCTAGCAGTCCTTCATGGAGCATTATTAACTGCCCAAGTAATGCAGTGAATCAGCAGTGGCTTTCACTAGTTAGAAAAGATAAAGGTCCGAACTTATGGGGCTCCCCAAATGGTCCCAATAAGCCCAGAAACCTCGGAGACAGGGAATGACCAAAACTGAAGGAGTGATGATACTGGATGTGATTTCTGAGATAGTTATATGTTAATTCCCCTTGCCATTCTGAATGTAGTAATTGAAAATTACTAATTGCAGAGATGAACTGTCAGATATTTTCAAAGGGTTTTTCATCACAGAAGACTGTAGTTTCTACAGAAAGACATCCTTAGACACATGAAAATTTCTTTGAAGGGGACACCTCTGTTTCAAAAGGGAGGGGAAGATTCAAAATGGGGAAGGGGGATGTTTTAAGAAAGTCAAAGAATATTTCTCATATATGTGAGATTTTAATCCCCTAAAATGTAATTTTAGAATAATTTCAAGACATAAAACCTATTAAACCCCCCACATTTTATATTTCTTAAATAAATGTCTACAGTTTTGGGGGCATAATAAGGACATGGAGCATAAACAACAAAGTGAATAAGAAAAACAAGAGATCTCTCTCCTTGTCTAAAAATCCAGCAAATCACAATGAATCTTTAAAACAAAGAGTGCAAAAAGAGGAAATTAACTTCAGAACAGTCTCACACTGAATCTAATCACTGTTGCAACTAGCTGTTAAGAAGAAAGGGATCATTAATTGCTTTTTACAATTTTTTTCTGCTAACATTTTTGACCAAAAGCTGAAGCTGATGCTCAAAATATTTCTGAGAACAATTTGTAAAAAAACAAATGTTGAACCTTGAAAGGATCCCTTTTTATGCTTTATCACTTAAATTAGAAAGCACCTATATGTCGTAGGACTGTGATAAGACAAATCATATATTTAATTTTATAAGTGTGTGAAGATTAGAGTGGGTTAGAAGCCACCTGGCAAAATGTCATTTTTTTTCAGAAATGTTGACTCATCAAAACTGAAGTTAAGCAACATCAGTTTGGCTACAAAGGAAAGGAAATGTTGGCAACTCTCCCAAATCAAAGAACTTATAGCAAAAAAATGCTTGAAGATCTGTTTCCATGTTTTGCTTTATTGTTATAAAACTTTTTGTTAGAGTTTTTAATTAGCATATATTACACAAAGTTCTTAAAATCAAAACTGTACTGTCAGAATTTCCCTGTTATTGATTGTGGCAAAAGCTCATTTACATTCAGGTCTGTCTAGTTCAATGTAATATAGACACATGACTTAAGAAGAGAATTTCAAATAGAGGACCATGCCTTTAGAAGACATAATTTGCAAAAACAAAACATAATGAACAGATCTGACCACAGACAATGTGAGAACTTCAGTAGAATTTAGAGAAGAGAAAGTGCTTTTCAACCTAGAAAAATTCACCTGAGTCGAAAGTCCCATTTTCCAGCTCTGTCCAATCACCTAGTTCCAGCCCCATTCTTCACCTGCCTTGCTCACACCTCCCCCAAATATGTATCCTGAGGAATGAGTCTGCACGCAAGCTGTTACTGCTGAGCAACTGGTATCTAGGAACAGGGAATGGGTCTATCTATGGGGACTTGGAGCCTACATGTACCTCATGCCAGCCTTGATTATAAAACTGTGTCAAGCTCTCTCAGAAAGCAGGAATACTGGCTAGGGAAACGTATTTTAATATGTCAGGCTAGACACTAAGAAGAGCAGAAATAAAAAAAACACCTAGATTTGCATTAAGTATGCTTTGAAAAAGTTAGTGGTTTACTTCACTCATTTTCTATAATTTCACAACTTTCTAAACAAAGTGTGAAATATATTCCAGATAAATTTGGAATAAATTATTTTTCCTTTGGGTCAGAATTGCTCATAAGTAGCACCTTCATCTAAGAGTAAATTGCTGATATTGTGACACAACTTAGAAGAAAATATCCTATTTGCAAGGGCAGTAGAAGCTGGCCTTCACCATGAATTGCCACCATCACTAATGAAAGTGGCTAGCTGGATGGTTAAGGAGACCTCTCATCAGGGAATGTTAATGGAGAGGAATCAACCTTATATGCAATAAGTGAACAATCAGGTAATGGAGTCAAGGAACCATATAGGCAAGGTGGAAAATAAATGCCAGGGACTTGAGAAATCTAATCAATGCCTGATTAAGCTAATTGAAGCCTGGCCACTGAAAATTAATGATTCAGAAAATTGCTCCCAGAACAGAAAAAAGCAAAGATTGCTGGATCTCACATAAGAGACGGAAGGTTCAAACGTGAAAGCAGTTATCAGGAGATTAATACACGGTACCCGGGGTACATAAAAGTTTGCTATCTCACCTTTTGCCACATTAAGTGTATTGCTTCCCTGCTGCTTCTCCCAGCCCAGGCACCCACCAAGGCTCTGAAGTCCACCGGTTTGATTTTTTTTAACAGTAAGAATAAAGGGAACACTACAGCTGAAAAGATCAGTACTGTTCTAATTACTCCAGAACGTCTTCCTTTCCAACTTCAGTGAAAACAAAGGGCTTGTGTTCAAACTGAAAAACATAAAGTAGTGAAGCTAAAAATAAATATGGCAAGAAATGCGAAAGACACTTTATCACATGCTTAGGTACAATTGCTCTAATCCTAATCACCAGTGTTTTCAACTAAAGGCTCCTTCAGAAACCTTTATTGAGCTGGTGGGCTTTTCTTTTTGTTCGCATCATCTGTGTATTCCTGGATATCCGTGGATAACTGCTGGGATCTGTAAGAGGTCATTAAATTTTTTTTTAAAAGGCAGGCCTAATATCAGAACACTTGCACTTACTACACAAAAGCCTTCACCTCTACAAGAAATTTCCCAGGGTAGTGGGTTTTGAAACCATTAAGTTGTAAAAATACTTACAATTGTACCTTTCAATATTTAGTGCTTTCTTAGGCCAAGACATTCCAAACCAAATTCTTGTAGTTTCCATGGAGTTCTGCTAAACCATGAAAACTAGTTTGTGGACTGTCATAGGAGCATATCAAACAGTACTATAATTCCTCCATAAAAAATTTGATGAGAAAAAAGTGCATGCCTTTACCAATACTCATTTAATTCTTGAATTTGTTCTGAATTTTTTGATTCTATCATCTGTACCTCATTACTCATTTGAGAAGCTGTCTTCATTGCAATGACATTTTTAAAAGCCATCCATGACAAAACCGAAGGTGTGACAACGTTCCTTTGGCATAAAATGATTTAGGGATCACCACTTTTAAATTAACACATATTTTATCCTTCCATTGTGGCAATTTTGCTGCCAGCTTTGCTAGTTCCTCCTGAAGTTTGTCCGCATTTCTTCAACCTTAATTAAATTAATTTGAAGCATATTTATAATTTAATACATCATTTGTCTTCCATTTTCCAAATGATTAATAAATAGACCAACTTCCACCCATAAGCTGGAACCTGAGATACTCCAAAGGTTATTTTTTCCCCTGAGGGAAGTGAACTCCTTTTTTTCTTTTTCTAGTTTGTACTCTTTTATCCACAGAGAATGATACTTTCTCAGAGTATTACTCTGCTCAGAATATCAAAGATACTAAAGTGTTACTATGCCTAACTCAGACATGCCCTGATGCCTAATGGCATACTCGCATGCAATTAATATGCAGCTAAGAGATTCCCAAAGCTGGCTGAATGTGACACTGCTAAGCAGTGAAACAGAGGAAATGGGTGGGGTTTAGGCATCAATTCAGCTGAAGCAGGCATTCTGCCAGGCACTGTAAATCCTATCAGAACAAAGGGAACAAAAAATTCACTCCTTGGGATCTCAGAAATCCACCGATTTTAACAGTAATTTTGAATACAGAGAATGTAAGATCAAATCTATCTTCTGCACTGATTCAGAAGGAATACTTGAATCTCAGACTTCTATCTCCTCTCACCACCTTTCTAGGGAAATTACATCCTTTTGTTTCCTTAGCTGACACTTCAAGAAGTATCAGTGATTATGTACAGAAATATACGTTATCAACTGTTTTTCATTCATCTACTGTATCATTTATACATTTAAGGAACTAGTGAGGTGCAGTAATCCCTTAAAAAATTTGTGCCGTTTTTTCCCTACCATATCATCAAACTCTGTGTTTCTGAGATTTTTTTATAACTTCTGTATTTTTAATCAGCCTATCAGCTGAGTTGCCAAGAACTGAAGTAAGTCTTACTGCTCTGTAATTCTCCACGCTATTATGCAGGCTTTTTATAAATATAGTATTTGCTATCTTCCAATATAATTGCCGATTTAAATAAGAGAATGTGTACTTCAGTTAGCAGCTGTTTTACTCTTAAATTCATTAACGTCTATTTATACTCCATCCAGCTTGATGCTATCCTTAACCCAGTGCTTTGCTGGCTTTGGACTCTTCAGCAATTTAGACTTTCACCTTCCAGCTGGGTAGGAGGAACTTCCAAGTCTCCATTACATTAAAGAAGAAATTCCTTGACTTGATAGTTGTCAAAACCCCATCTCTTGAAAGGAACTCTTTCCTTCAGGATCTGCCCTGTCCTAATCTATCAGCTACCAGTGCTGTCCTGTTTGGGTCAATGTTTGTCATGGAAATAGAACTCACACATAAAAATTGTGTGGGCAATCCTCCTCACTTGCAGCAAGATCTGCCATGTCCCTAACATCTTTTGAACAGAGATTACTGCAGTGACTCTACGCTGAAAACAAAACAGAAGAGAGAACTAAACCCAGCTTCCCTCCACAGCGGGCAAAGTACTGTACTCTGCAGAAGCAGAGCTCAAAGGTTGTTGGAGTAGCTTTGGAAAGGCTCTCCCCTCTGTTGCATCTGTGTGGTTGCATTCATTTCCTCTAAGTTAGTGCTCTGAATCAGAATACTTTCTTAATTACCAGTGCATCAAATTTCTCTTACTTATCTGTCTGACCTTTACTGTTGATTTAGGAGGACACCAGGTCAAAAGCCAACTAAATGTACCGTTCCGAAATAATTAAGGAAAGCACTGTATGCTGAGCTGCTATCAACTCCTTTCTCCAGACTGTGCAATCCTCTTTTGCCTTCTGCCAAGTGCTATTGCACAAGAAACCCTTTTCTGAAAATACTGGTCATTTCAAGTAAATCAAATAGATCACTTTGTAATATTCCTATGAAAAACTATCAGCTTTACTTCCTAAGTATAGGAGTCTTCCCTAGTGGTGTAAGACTACTGAATTTTGCCAGGAAAGGCCCTCTTCTAGATAAGTCCTGCATCAGCCAGCTCTTTATAAAGACAAGCATTATTCCACAATGCCATCACAAGCTTTATTACGAAAGGACCAAAGGAATCTCACCCTGTTACTACTACATTACACATTTCTGTCATAAAATCTTCAGTCTTAAATGTTCCTGAAATTATCTCAGCATCAAGAATCCAGTTCTTAAGTGTTCACAAACAGAAAGCATAAAAGGGCAGCAAACATGATTGAAATAAAATTTCCTATTGAATTCAAATGAGTGCATGCATTTGGTCATGGGTTTGGGGTTTTTTTCACAATTCAGTCAACTTAAGTCAGATTTATCATTGATTTAGCAATGTATAGAAGTGTGCATATCATGCAGGTACTTACTGGGTGCAGCACGGTAAGATGTTTAAGAATTTGAAAAGAAAACTTTAAAAACTGGAAAAGCACATACCATATAAAAAAAAGTTAAGATAATTATTTCTGTTCACTACAATCAAAAATCAAACTGTATTAGAATTAGATAGTGAATACATACATAAATTCTATGTCATATAACAGAAGGAAGCATTTGTTTCATTTCAATTAATTTCTTGTAGCCTTTATCCACAACTACACTGAATGAAGTGGACAAGAGTAAGTTGCAGCTGGAGATCAGGTGTTAAAAGACAAATCCACTGAAAAGCATAAATTTATTATATATCTGCACTTTTATTCCATGCAACAATTGCAAAATGCCACTCAGGAAATGCCATCTCTGAGCTGACTGATAAGATCATTTCCTTATCTTTTTTTTAGCTCTTGTCATTCCTCCTTGCCATACCAGTCAGAAAAAATAGGCCAAGAGGGGGTGGGGATAAGTAACATTTAATAAATCTACTAAAAAAAGGCAAGTGTGTATGTGTATATATACATGCTTTAAAAATATACATCTGACTAATTTTTTTACCTATTTTTGCTGACATGTGAAAAAACTATATTCATGTTTATCTGTAAACAAGTGAATAGTTAAAAAGATTCAGCTTTGCAAGCAGCCTACATGATGATTCTGGTAAGAGTTTCAGGAATCTACTGGTACCTACAGAGGAACTGAAACATAAATATTAAATAATTACTAAGAAAGTATTCCACCTGAGCCAGTAAATGGTAACTTTTCAATCTGAATTCATCTTCTCACAACAAAGAAAAGACTCTCTGATTCTCTTAACAATTTCATGGTGTATCCCAATGTTACCACAAGCCTTGAGAGATAAGGATTTTCCTCTGTTAAGAAAATCAAGTTATTAAATTGGTCAAAGATGACTCTACCAGAAATGTATTCAAATCTTCTTTATTAATTACCATAGGAATTTAGTTTGAGAGTCAGATATAAAATTTTACTCAGCTTTCGCAGATAAAATATATTATGTACAAAAATTCCCAGGATTTTAATTTAGTAAAACCCCAACAGTACTTAACCGAGCAAGTTATTGTCAGTACAGAGAGGAGCTCTGCGGGACTGATTCATTCTTTTACAGTGCATTAGTTTAATCACCTAGGAGATTTCTAACAGACGATGAAATCTAAACAGGAGCAGGAACTTCAGTTATCTTTGGATGAACATATTTAGTTTCACATTCTATCCAAGCACCGAACAAAACAAAACAATTTAAATACACTTCAGTTTCATCCACACAATTTGTTTGACTTTTGCTGGATTTAAAAAGGCAGAACCAGATACTGTATGTTAATGCTGCAGTTAAGTTCAGGTTCTCCTGTTAATAACTCTCTTGAAACAGAAGCCAATGGGATTTTTTTCTTTTACTATTTTTTGACATAGAGTAATTGCAAAAACACGGTAAAATTTGTTTAGGATAGACAAGTGAGTCAAACTAATGATTACAACAAATTATAGAGCAGCCTTCTGTTATATCCTATACCCTTTCTAAAATAATTTGTTATATTACACAGTCTCCCAATTATCAAGCAATGATCCAGAGAGACTCTCAAGATATAGTGACGTATTGTTAGCAGCTCAAACAGAAGTGAACTCTAATGAGCAGTCAAAATCAACAAACAAAAACATAAAATCCTATTTTCCCTGTACAAAGAATACTCTTTACTGGCAAGAAGATGCTGTATCAGGCCCAAACTGTATAAAAATAAAAACAGCTGATAAGAAAATAAGATATGATAACCCAAGTTAATAAAGTGCATTTTAAAAAATGAATGTTCAATGCTACCTTGTTTATTCCCACTTTTTCAATGTCCCTAGGAGATGTAAATGTATTTTGTTCTATAAAATCCCATATTTTAATAGATCATATCAATGTTTACATAAAAAATTACTCTTCTACGTTCAAGTTTTTCATTCCCTTACTTTTTTAATCATTTGTGTTTCTGCTTTGTAATAGTAGAATATGTAGAATGTCCATAACCAAAGATCTGAGTCATTAAAAAAATATAACATGCACTATCTAATTTTAAGACCTGTGTGTAGAAATATGTAACTGAGTGCTAACACACAGGAGCATACCAAGGGGAGCTGACATGCAACCAAAGTCAACTTACAAAAAAGTTTTTTGTGGTTTAAAGTTCAGAAAGTCCTTGACCCATAGTGGCAGTATGTAGCAGTAAATCTGTATCTCCTACACCTTCCTTCCCATTCTACATGATGCTGATTGTGTCGGAAGACATAGTCAAGCGTCCTCCCACCTACTCATCAGATGGCTGTGCCGTCAAGGGATCACGGTTTTCACTGGAGAGAGGATCTTCCCTGCACACATGGGAGGTGAGGAAAATGCTTTCCCATCTGGTTGCATGAAGTCACTTGCAAAGAAGATCTGAATCCAGAGAAAGTAGAAATTAGGCTAACATGTGGAAGACAGACAGATATTTTGTTGCCTTAATTCCCAGTTCCAGTATATTTTCATTTATCATTCTCTACAGCTTTGTGAATTTGAATCCAATATTGCTTTTTGTTGTTGACAAGGAAAGCTTTGCCATCAACTCATTACACAAATCAACCAGCAACTGTTAGTTATAAGGTTAGATGAGTTCCTTCCCCTCATAAAATCAACTGATCTATGCATGCAAAATACTGACAGGTCTTACCTAGTCTATCTTCTTGATCTCTGTGCATTTAAACAGCAGCTTCACATGGAAAAGTCTGAATTAAGGACAAAACAGTAGCAACTAATATACTGAAGAATCAATACAGTATTTAGTAAGGCGATCTGTGAGAAAAACAAGAAAGTTGTTAACCTATTTCAGTATATACAGTTTTCAGAAATGTCCTCCAAGGTGACTGAAAAATAAAATGGCATGGAGTAGGTTCAAAATGGAACCTTCACATAGGAATAAGAACACCCTGTAAAAAGGGAAGGAATAGAATATACTGCCACACATAATGTTACAGACACACTTCTAGTAAATAAACCTCCATCTGGAGCTCCACGTTTAGGAACTGGATACTGAAATTTGGAAGAATAAATTGCATTTACTTTTAAATATTTTCATAGAAAATTTTCACACTGATATAAGAATTATGTAAACAGCTGCTAAAATAAATCACCAGTATTTAGGCTGCAAGCTGTCTGGAGTACACACTGTCTTTAACTTTATGGTTGAGAACACCCTGTGCTGTTTACCCTGTCACAGGGCCCATCTTGTTACCTGTTTCACCGCAGCACTCAGTGGAAATGGGGATCTCAGTGCACAGGTCCTTAAAATGTTTACATATATTGTAAGATACAACACCTGCCAGAAGACCTTGCACAATAGTTAAGCATAGCAAAGTCCAAGAGAAATTCAGATTCCCATTGTACAGTCAGAGAAATAATGCTCCAGAGGCTAGTTAAATAACTAAGTCAAGAGTTCCTTGACACGTGTCACAAAACCATTTATCCAACCATAAATCCAGATAAGCTTTTGTATTGTGATTCTTGGTACAAATTGTGACAGGGAACAGAAGATACACTACTTCAGTGTATCTGTGTACAATTTCTCTTTTAGTTGAAAGTCATATTCAAAGATTACCATCAGGAAATGAATTCTGGGGCTGACCAGACAATACCTTCTTGACTCTTTAGGTTTCCAAGCCCAACATTTAAAGCACCATTTGAACATTCAATGCTTAAAACATCCCCTTCTTCCACTGCTAAAGTCAATAAGGTGCTATTGCGTAGATGCACAACCATCTAAATAGTGACCAACTCTTCATTACTTGGTCATAAAAGAACTGATAAAAGCACTATACTTCCATCTCACTCTCAGGAGTCCACATCACTAAACAGCAGGACCTGAAAGAACCATTCTGGATTCTCCTCTCCTTAATATATGTGCCAGTCCTTTCTGCTTCATGGATTTAATTCAGCCATGACATGACCATCATTTCCATTGAAATCATCATTTCCAAACAAGGAGACCACATCTCCACCCTTCTTGATGGCGTTCCTTCATTTTGTGAAAGCTATGTAAATATTTCTGAGTAGAAACTGGAATGCCACAGGTCCCATCCCCCCAGGTGAAGAAAATCCATTACTGACTTCCCAGTCCATTACTGAGAGTGTTTGGGCTCTCACTTCAAGCATGCCACTGAGGATGAACGAAACGTGACAGTCACAGAGGGATTTATTTTAACAGCCCCATTTACATCCAAGTTCCATGTCAGACTCTAAGGAATGACTTAAAGAACTAAAATGAAGGACAAGGCAGAGAGCAGCCTGCAGAGAACCAACACGATACATCAAGCATGGGGACTTGGATGGAATTCACCCTATCCAAAAATGACCCATAGTCTTTCTGTACCACTCAGGCTCTTAGAAGGCTTGCCTGTATCACGTGAGGAACCCTCAGTAGCTGGTACCTCCACAGAGGGGTGTATTGCGCTGCACAGATGTGTCAGCTCAGGTCCCAAGACAGTGCCATCAAATTAATGTAGAACATGGATCTAGTTAATAAGTCCTGCCCTTCAGCAGGCAAATATAATATCATATTAGCAGTGTTACACTGTGAGCATACAACATTAATAGGGTTATACAATCTGGCAATCTCCACATTGCATCCCATTCCGAAGTACACGTGTGCTAAATCTTACCTGGCATACTTTTTTTTAAATTTTAATACCCCTGACACTCCAGCAAGCATTCCCATCCCAGTGCCCACAGAACACTTTAAGAGCAAACACACTTTATTTTAAAGCCTTGGGACCTGACTTCAGGAAATTGTCTCAATCCAAATACACTTCGCCGAGTGTAAATTCAAAGCTTGGAGCAAGGCCCATCGGGTAATGAACCTCAGAGGCTATTAATCCACAACTTACAATTTGTAAATGTGCAGGATACTGACTCAGTAGAAAAAAATAATTTTAAACATCTGTGGTATTCTTTCAATTCCAGATTAATTACACTGCTCAGATTGTAATGCTAGCCAGAAATTTCAAGTCTTTCCACTGCTATGTAGAGAATGCTGTAGTTTCTTTTGTGTTTATCACTGCTCTGCTACAGTAGGAGGCTTCTTGCCCAATGCAAGCTAATGTTCAGTTCTGTGTCCTACATTTATGCCACAGCTCACCTTGCCTGCCTTTTATTTCTCTCTTTGTCTGCAGTCCTTCTGAAACTCTTTGTTACACAGCATTAATTATTATTATTACTACTTTTAAGACAAAGGCTGTGTACATACCCCCACATCACTCCATCAAAATGGTGATATAAATTAAAATCCAAACAGGCTGTTTAATCCTTTTGAGAAGCTAATAATTATTTTCAATCAGCAAAGACTATTCTGCCATTCCAAAGAATGATTAATGAGAGCAAATGTGTTTGTAATTTATTAGCAGCAGCTTGGGGTGTGGGGGGAACAACTTAGGAATGGCAGCCATAGCATCAACATCTGATGATGTGAAGGGAAGGCACTTCTGTTGCATATTATAAAGTCAAACATAAGGCTGCCTCTTTGGTGATTTATACTCTGCACAGTGATACCGAATGCCTGGGTTTTTGTCATGAATGGCTCTGCAGTTATTTTTTGTAGAACTCTGTCGTGGAAAAAAAAGAAATTGACGAGTATGTACCTCTTCCACAACACTCACCCATCAGTACTCGTCAACATATGCTTCTCAAATAACAGAAGTGTATCACAATAAAACAGGAGGGAAAAGGCAAACAAGCAGAAGGAAAGCCGAGGATTGACTGAGATAGGAGGAGCATTAAATCCCTCTATCACAGTACCTGGTGAAATAGCTTTATGTCCTGCACACAACATAGTGTCTAAGAACTCTGTAGAGTTGAATATGTAATTTCATCTCCTCAACACCCTTGCAAGAAGAGAATATGTCCATGTCAAAAACAGAAAATTGAGGCATGGCAGGGCTGAGAATTCCTTAAATCGCATTATGCTCTTATCTGTTCACTTAGTTGCCTAAATACTGCTAAAAACTTACTCTTGAGGTTAGACTCCTACAAGAGGACTTTACAATTAAATGGGACTTTATGTGCCTGGACAACCGACCTGACAGCAGCCAGACTCAGCTTTCACTGTGTCCTGAAAGTACCTTGCTTCTCAAGCACGGAGCTTTCCCTTGGTCTAAACTGCAATGAAACTTAGAAACTAGAAAGGCAATTCCTATGTCTAAATCACCAAACATTGCATTTCCCAAACAAAGTAATACATGGAGTATGTCTACAGGTAGACAAAAATCCAGCCTGAGGTATTGCACACACACTCTACTTGTAGGGGCAAGAAGAGTGTCTGCAAATGCAGAAAATCCTCAAAATTCAAAACAACAACATTTTTGCATGCAAAAAGATCTCTGTGGGAATATTCAAGTTGACACAAAATCATCTCTGAATGGATAGCATATTCCTCCCAAACGAGTGATAGGACCAAGCTGGAACTGTCTGAAACCCCTATCTCTTGCCTCCCTCCCAGGAGGGTGTTTCTTTGATAGCTGGGATCAGTAGCAGCACCATCTGCCCCTTCTTTTGAAGTTGTGTCACTGTGGAGAAAAAAAAAAGCAAAACTGAAAGAACCAGAAGGAAAAATTAAGCACAGCATCACAGCAACTCTTTTCTCCCTTCTATTAGTCCCCAAATCTTGTTTTCCTTCTTTGTCTTTACCTTTGTATTAAAGTAGAGGGATGAGAAGGAAACCAATCATGACCCATTTTATAAATAAGCAATTATTCCTGACAATTTAGCGCTTGAGGGACCCCATCTGGAGCATTGTGTGTTGTTTGGGGCTCCCTAGGACAGAACAGATACTTACAGACTGAAAAGTCTTATCATGCTGGTGAAGCACATGACACAGGACAAGAAGTTGAGGAAACTGGATTTGTTCAACCCAGATAAAAGGCTTAAGGAGAGTCTTGTTTCTATTTTCAACTTCCTAAAGGGGGTAAAAGAAGGAGAGAAGACAGAGGCTGCGTCTTCTCAGCAGTGCACAGCAAAAGGCCAAGAGGCAATCCTCAAAACTTACATCACAGGAGACTGCAATGACATGCAAAAGCAAAAAAAAAAAAAAGAAAAAAAAAGAAAAACAACAAAAACATAAGAAGAATAGGCAGAAAAAGGAACAGGCTCACAAAGAGGTCATGAGACTTCCATCCTTGGTAATATTCAAAGCTTCCCTGGACAAGGTCCTGAGCAATTTTACCAGATGTTAGCACTGCTTTGAGCAGGGGAGGGTTGACCAGATGACTTCCAAAGATCCCCTCTATCCTAGCCCATTCCATGCCTCTCCACAGACTTTCTTACAAAGTGATAATTAGGAAGATGCAAGTTTGGACTGATGCAAAAATAAGAAGGATATGACACACAGGATGACCTTCAGTGCCCAACTTGACATCCGCATTTTGAGGAAGCAATGCCTTAGCTGATGAGCCAAGTTTTCCAACTTACACAACAGTTCCTGCACAAAGGAGAAATGAATGAAATATCACAAAGTTTTCTGAGCAATCAGAAAAACTTAAGATAAATAATTCCAAAGAAATTCCCCATGCAAACTTAGCAGTTTCTGTTCAAGGCAGACATAACCCACATAGGCACTGAATGTGGCAGCATTACAAGGATAATACTTTCCTAAGGATGAACTAGTCTTGTAGCATTTTGCCTGTATGTTAGACACAGATACACTTCCTTCATCAACTGTCAAGTGGCATGCGTGGCTTCTTGTTCCACCTCATTCTTACTTAACCAATCTATTTGCAGTGAACAACACAAGCAAAAACCTTAGGGGGGATTTTTGTATGGCAAGCTATGAATCACATTTTTTGGCCCTTCCTTTATAATCACAGGGTACTGGCCACAGCTGGAAGCAGAACACAGTTCTCCTCAGATCAACGGTCTGCTCTGATATGACAAATTCTGTGTTTTCATTCTGTTCCCTTTGATGTCTCTCTCTTCTCAAGCCTCATCTTGTTTTCATTCTATACATTGTATTTGGTGAATTAGACTACAAAGTCTTGCAGAAGACATTGGTTTGAACAAGACTTCAAAAAATGGCTTAGTGCATCTGGATACCTCCAGTTGACTGACACTTTAATATAACTGGATTTTTACAAAATGATGGACACCTGCTCTTTGAAAATCAGACACCTCTTAAGCTGTATGAAGATAAGCACCACAGAAGTGACGCACCTGAAACTAATAGACACTTCTGAAAAATCCTGTGCCTTTACTGTGATTGATAGAGAACAGTGTGCATTTACAGCATCCTTTTAAGAAAGAGCCACATGTCTGGCTCAAGGGTAACAGCATCACCAGTTTCATATGCAACAACCTATCATAGTGCACCACTATGTTAATCTATTCTGAATAAATGAGAAGGGTGCTAAATTTTTAATGAACAGTGTTTCCACCTGTCTCAAGATAATGAAAGAATGTAAAGCTGTTCTTAGAACTTTACAGACAGCAAGAGTAATTAGACAGTATTGGCACCTATAACCCTGGACTGATCACACCACCACATTTTGTACAGAAAGGGGATTTTTTTTGAAATGGATCTATTCTTTCTAAAAGAAAATGATTCCTTGATGTTATATTACTCAGGGCTGCAGCATGAGGGAAAATAAAGCTCTGTTCCACAGATCATTCTGTACTCCCACTGTTCTGTAAGAATACTAGGGTCCTGTGGGCAAAGGAAAAAGACCTACAAAAACAGTACATGGGCTCACACTTGCTTCCCACCTAAGAGAAAACCTCAGCCACAAAGGAAAGTGAACGTCCGAAGAATTACCACTTGAAATTCTCCATCTTATAACATGAAGTTCTGGAATGTTTCTCCTACCTCATTGCTGTTACATTGGCAGGGAGATGACAGGCAACACAGAGGCAAGAGCTTCATGCCCACCTTGGCAAAAGCAGGCCATCCTTTAACAAGCCTCTTGTTCTGCCTTATCATTTCAAACACCTTGTGTGCATTATGGATGAAACGGTATCTCTTTGCTAAAAGATAAAGTAGAGCATCCAGTCCGTGACAGGACACTTGTATGCTTCTCTCATCAAGTCAAAATGGTGTCAAATTTCTTTAGTCTGTGTTTGAAATGCAGCTTCCTCCCCCAAGAACGTTTTCAAGAGCACTGATCATGTAACTCACACCAGATTGTGACACTAGACACTAGACACATTAGGCAACTTACATTTATGAAGCAGAATGATTGTTCATCGTCCTGCTGCCTAATGAAATCAACTACATGAATAAATCCAATGTTAATTAAGAATACTATTTATCAGAGTATGGATTACAAAAAGACAGTGTTTCCAGTTGACTGAGTTGTGAGAAAAGAACTACCTTGCAGGTCAGCAGGTGGCCTGGGGCTGCTTAACTGGTCCTGCAGAGCTGCTGTGGATGCTGAAGTTTGAGGACCTGCTGGCAGCACCAGCACTGCTCCTGCAATGTGGCTCTCCGGCTGCTGAACAACCAGACAGAACTCTTCAGATGTGAAATGAAAGCAAAGATCTTACTCTACATACTGAAAATTCTTAACTGGAAACACAGTGGAGTATTTTAATGGTAGAAAAATGAGGTAATGAGGGGACATACTGAATTTGGTTCTATGTATCACTCAGAGCAGGTTTGTCCTGGTTGTTAAGAACAAAGAAGGAACACAAACCAGCTTACCAGCGAGGTTAAAATTACATTATAAAAAAAAATTCACTATAAAAAGTGGGGAAGTACTGAAAGTGAGGTGAGAGAATGAAATGGAGACTGATTTTAGTGAGTTATGTAGGGCATGTATAAGAAGAATCACTGAGAAAAAATGTGTAAAGGGCATAGCAGCACAAAATAATATGATGCAGGAACACTGAAAACTGAACTAGCAGAGACCTTGACAGAGGACATAAGAATGTCTGATGATCTGAAATTGATTTTTACAAAGGCCAGCATTAAAAGAAGTAGATAATGAATATGTCCTAAAATACGGTTTATAAGTGTATTGGAGAATAAGAGATAAAGATGGTGGTATAGCATCTGTCATCATCAGGCTCAAACAATACAGACAAAAATGAATCTAAATCAGTAAGAACTTGGAATACTATTGGTCTTAAAGGGTTGACACCTGAAGATATTCAATTATCAAGTCAAGAACTTAGCACAAATAAGAAAACCATGCTATCACATAAGGTGTTTTTCAAAGAATGACCCCTATTTCTAAATTACCTGTAAAAAAAAAAAACAAAAACAAACAAATGAGACAGATCAAGGCAACACAGGGAGATGAATCTTTGGCTGTTAACAACAGACATTAAAATCTTTTTTTCTCTTTTTTTTTTTTTTTTTGCATTACCATGGTTGTGCAGTGGTTACACACTGATAAAAATCCCTCATGTTTCAGCTGTCAGATTTTAAATATGAAAATCCAAGACAGTCCTAGGGAGAAGAGTTATGCACATGTTTTATTTGATTCAGAATGAACTACTCTACACATCAATCAACTGTTCTAATAAATGAGAGATCAGACAAATTATATACAAGTAATTTCTATATTCAGAAAATCTGCTTTACTGTGACGGCTGCCCTGGGAAAAACTGAATTCAACATATATTTCATAAGACACCTGACTTCGACCACATAATTCAGGACAACTTGTATTATATAGGACAACTCTTGCAACACTACCTAATGTAGATGTGCTACCTTAGTGAAAAAACTGGTATTAGTGGAACAGTTTATTCTGAGGGTTAACTGTCTCGCTCAGTGCAGAACTAGAAGTCCACAGTAAAGATTAAATGCGACTGCAAATACATCAGTTAAAAATTCATTGTGAACAGAGCCTAGATAAAACTGTGGAGTCTTCCACAAAGGCAAAAGTGATAGGCAGGTTTATAAATAAAACAAAGACACATTGTTTTACAAAAAAATACTATGCCAACTTGAAGGGGGGGGAGGTGGATGGAATCTAGCAGCTACACAAAGAGACTAGTGATGCACATTGCTGTCTTCTTAGAGCTTTTGTCAAGCTATATTTTTCTTAAGCTTTAGACAGGACACATTACCTTTGAAACATGCTGAATAGACTGTCATAAAGAATCATGGGGAGCCTAGGTTCTAACAGGTTAGCATGGGTTAAAGTTTGTTGCACATGCTAACATCACATTTCTAAATCTTTGTCTAGACAGAGCATTAGAATAGATAACTTGTTTGTAGGGTGTAAGTATACAGAATTAGATAACAAACAGTTCCAATAGTAGTAAACAAAAAGTCAATGTGCTGACAATGGATTGAAGAAGACAGAAGTAACAAGTTTGGCTCCTTGGGAATGCCTGTTTGGCTCTCTGTTGCTTGTTAATAACCTTGAAAGGTGCTGTCTGAACGTGGCTAAAAATATGTGGTAACTGGAAATTACAGGAATGCCTCATATACTTAAAGAATGTGCCATAGCATTGGAGCACCTGCACTGACAGAGGTAATGCCATCAAGAAATGCATCATAAGGACTTGTGGGAGCTCATCCCCTTCACCCTTAGCTGCTTTGCACATTCTTGTCCAGTGCTCAGTGAGAAAGCACAGCCAATTTGCCTAAGCATCTGTGGGAGGCAATTTATCGAAGTATCTGTGGAAAAGGTAAGGGGATTGTACACTACACAGAAAGAACATAGACACTGAGTGTAGCTGACCTGCAGGGAAGTTGCATTTATAGATTCAGCCTTTCTTCAGCCTTTCTCAGCAACAATGCACCAAAGGGGGTGGATTCCTAAATTAGGCTAACTTAGCTCATCTGGCCAATCCAAGCTTCCAGTCAGGGAAGCCTACGTTTGAATGTTTACTTTCCTAATAGCTTTAATGGGCAGATATGTTCAGTGAAAAGCTGTTCTGGGGCAATAACCATATTCTGGCAATATCAAATCAACCAGTGCCCAATTGGCATATAAAAGAAACTTTATCCACACAAAAATACATAGATGTTTTCAATTGCAAACACCATCACCTTGCTACTCAAATTTCTAAATGTGTAATGTTTCAATTAAGGCAACATATAAACTCTGCCAGTCATATCTCAGGCACAGAATTAAACTAACCTGCTATCAGACTGCCATCAGGAAGATAATTCCCCTGTGGTGTGAAAAGCCCTGTGGTTTGGCTTTTCAGCAAAAGCCAAACCATGCTCAGTCCATTTCCTTTGGTCTCAGAATTGCAATTTTCCTTTTACTACAACTTTTGGGGGTTACTATTAAATCTCCTGAATCTTTCCATGTTTCTATTTAACTGACCATTTGGGGTCCTGAGTAGTTTAACCCCCCCAGAACACATCATAACAACATATTCCCTCAGGTTCTCAAACCTCGATCTGTCACTGTTGTGTCATGTACCAGAGTGGTGTTGCCATAGCCATGGCATATAACAGGGTGGATACCTGTTAGCTCAGTGTCCTTATGTCCTGCTGAAACAACATGTGAGAGGAGAGATAAATGAATGGTGGAAGTTTTATCAGGTTCTCATCTTTTGTCACTGAACAAAAAAAATTTAAAACTAAATATATGTATATACCTGTTACAGATGGATAAGAGCACAGGTACTTTCTCACCAGGTAAAAATAGCATGTCGGATTCTCTGTGGTTATAAGATGGGCAGAAAGGCCCAGAAAACTGTTAAAATACAAAGGGAGTTTCCTCAAAACAATCCACACTTGATATCTAGCTTATTAATTGCAGCATGTTTTATTTGCCGGTACCTCCCTCCGATTCTAAAAATAGAACTGTCAGAAGGCATCGCTGTATCAGCTGGTTCCTCTCTGCAAGTTAATCTATTATACAAGAAAGGGACTTTACAAATGGCTACATTAAAGACATCTAATGAAGTCAAAGCAGCTGTTTTAAAACATATTCAAACAAAATCTAGTCAATGAGATTTGGCCTCTGAATTTCATGTTGTACTATTAGGTATGTAGAAATTGAGCTTTTCAGGGGAATGAATTCTTTAAATTAAGTGAAAAGTCAGGCTATTTGAGCACCTCATTATACTCTGTATTGAAGATCTTTCTCATCCATATTATCCTATTAAGGATTGCAGTGATACCACAACTGTATTCATTGGTGTAATAAAAGGACACACACAGCACTCAAACCAGTGCTTTTGATACTGCTGTCCTTATTCAAGCTTGGTTCCTATTTATCTCAACAGAAATTTTGTCACAGGATATGGAATTAAGTCATGTGTTTTTAACCCAACAATATATTACATCCTGCAAAAATGTAATTTTCTGGGCCTTACAAAATATCAAAGCTTCAGATCATTATTAATTACTTATGCATGCATATTATTCCTCCTTCCTGCAGACAGATCTTCTTTGAAGCAGAATGGGTGCATTTCCTTCAGGCTATTCTGCCTTAAAAGGGTCAGCTTGAAAACCACATTTTTGTTACGCCTATCAAATGTGGTATCCACAACAGTGAAAATAACACTTAAGGCTACTGAAAGAAAGAAACAACAAAGAAATATATATCCGTATCTCTGACATTTGATTATGTGTCCATCCTAAGTAAGCTCGTATAGGCATGTTTTGCATGTTCAAGCTCTCATTTCTCCCTTCCTCAAAGATCTCCTGTATCTTACTCGTGAATTAAAACCTTCCATAATATTTTTAATAAAACAGAGTACATTGGTGAAGTGAATTTTACCAGAACATGTGTATTTCAAATCAGGAAATTTTAAGGAGCGTCCCTTTCAGTAGTTCAGAACAAGAAAGCAGGTGGCTGTAGGTAGACTTTACACTGGACTTTTAGTGACAAAATATGGGCATATATATTCCATTCTTAGCCATTAAATGGATGCCCATTGCATCTAATAGAAAATTTAATGCTCAGGAAATCAGGGCTTTCATGTAAAAGCACAATCCTACTTTCATATAAGTCATTTTGAAATCTGATATTAGTATCAGGGGGAGCAAGTGCAAACTGTTATGTTTCCAGGAACCAGTTTAATTCATTGTGCTTTGGCAAATCTGATTCCAATCCATCACAAACTGCAACACTAACTTTGTTAAACTCAGAAAATCAAATTAACAATTATTTCTTTGTGTTGCAGAAGCAATCAATAATTCCTGGAACACCTTCCGCAGTAGCATTTTCATGATGTAGATATATAGATATATGTAATGGGCATCCTTCAAATGGTAAGAAATTACATCAATCAATTTGCTTTTCTCTAATTTAGCTCTATAATCCCTTTCCATCACATTCTGCTTTTCCTCTCACACTCCTCACATTTTCTTTTCCTTCCGTTCCCACCCTATCCTCTCTCATCACGATGTTCCCTCTTCCATATCCCCTCTGTTCACCCTGCCCTGCCTCCTGTGTGTTGAGCATCAACAGTGCCACCCCTTACACCAGGCATTACACCTCATTCTTCAGCCATGGCATTCAGAGCCTTTCCTTCACTGCTGATTTGCTTCCATAAACTGCAAAGCACTGCGTGGGTCCAAGTGCCAATTTGGTGATCTGCACACTAAGCTGGAGAATCTGAACAACCTGCCATGGAACCTCTTGGAGGAGTAATCCACCACCCTAGGGCTCCTTAGTTTCAGAATTACTGCCATGTGGATTGCACATAGGACTGGGAGCCCAGAAACTCCTGAGTGCCAGGAATAGCTTTAAGTAATGATTTTTTAAATGGATCCCGACAATTCATTAATCCTCTTTGTCTCAGATTATCCGCAAAGATTGGTATAATAATGCTTTGCTCACCTTCCTCACAGAATTTTGCAAGAAATGTGCTTGAGTTTCATTTATTTCAAGGGGGATTATGCTTTTTCACCTGAAAGCAGAACTCAGCCTTTCTACAGTCAAGACATAAACCTCAAGTTTTATTATAGTCTTTAAGAGACATATGCAAAGTCAAAAGTTGAACAGAAGGCTGTTACTCCCATTAAGAAGAGATGTGACAGGAAAAAGCAAACAAGGAAAATGAAGACAGTGTTCCCTTTAAATTAGGACAAATTTGGGTCCCAGAAAAGAAGATGAAGCAAGAAGATTCCTGCTTTCAAGGGAAAGTATGTTAAGTGCTGAAAACATTGACTACATTGTTCACGATTACTTAATGACTGATTACTCAGTAATGTTCACAAGGTCAGCAAAACCTTGGGTATCTGTCATCCGAATGCCACTTCCACGAATTTAAGTGAACAAAATTGCAGTAAATTTTGATATCTGACATTTTTAAAGGCCACATGCCTTTATGATACAGTTTATTTATTTAAGCATAGTCAAAATGTAACAAGAACTATTCATACCAAAAATGCTATTCCTAGAATTGCATTTGAGTTACATGACGTTACAATATGAATTATAACACAGAATCATAGAATCATTTAGTTCAGAAAATACCTTCCTCACAAGAGTATTAGAAAAATGAGTAACTAAAAATGCCAAATACATATAAGCATGAAATACACATTTTTATTGCCAAAACAAAGTGCTTATTATAGAAACCAATTATTAAGCTATACAACACTTCAGATTTTATGAACTAAATCTACAAATTAATTGAGTGCCTAATTCCAAGTTTAGGTGCCTCAGGTTAACATTTCAGCAGTACTGCAACCCACATATCCTACTTATATTTGAGGGCAGAGCAAGAGATCAACAAGTAGGCACATGCTAGGCTGTGAAGCTGCTGACAGCCCTACCTTATGCCTACTCTGCTGGAAATCTCACATTCAGCATTTGGTGGGGGAAGTTAGGAGGGTGCAGCAGGGTCAGGGCACACATCTGTCAGGATTAGGTGTATTGGGAAACACATTCTGTAGTCTCCTCTCTGCCTGATTCATTGAAGGAACTTGAACCTATTCTCCTCTTTCTCCAGGAATTGGTCAAAAGTCAAAGCCATTCAGTGTTTTGAAAAAAATCAGTCTCAATCTGTCCCACTGTAGCTGCTTCACTTTCTACATTTCTTGGAACACGCACGTGAATCTGGGTCTCCTGTATGACCACCTCAACTAGCAGGTTAATTTCACAGGCTCTAATTCCCACAGAGGAAGAATAACTTTAGTAGGAGGTACTTGCTCAAAAATGTGCTATGGCCTCAGATATTGGAAATGTGTGCTCATATGTGGTTCCAAATCAGACCAAATACAAACATGGTCTGAATACTTGCCTGCTATTTTGCATTCTCCAAAATAAAATAAAATAAAATAAAATAAAATAAAATTTAATTTAATTTCTTTATCCTAATGTGTGACACGCTGGTTTTCAAGGGATTTCATATTGTTTCATGGGAAATTATATACAGAGTGAACTCCACTAAATATTCTGAGGAGAAAGAGTACATCATCCCAGCATTGTGGAACTGGGGTCCAACTAAACTAGGCACTGAACCAGAGAAGCAACTTCTTGGTCTGAGCACCAAAAAGCAGGGCGAAGAGAAGGACAAAGAAGCTCAAGGTCACACCTTGAGCAAGCTATGCACGGGTAATTAGCACTTCACAAAATGGTACAGAAAAGAGCTTGTATACAAACAATGTAGCAGCCAGTTTGGGGGCCAGCTTAAGTATGGGTAAATATATCCTGAGCACACCAACCCACCTCCAGAATAATCCTGCTTCCTACCAGCCCCAGCTCAGGAAGCTCCTGTGATGGCAACAGGAAGAGGTTATCCTGTGGTACACTCAACCATCTCCATCTTTAAAAGCCGCCCGCCCAAGAAGAACTTGTCAGCAGCCTTCCACTAGCAATAATTTGGTTGTAAACAAGAAAATTTAACCCAAGCTTGGCCTGAGCAACACAAACCATTTAGAGACAAAAGCTTGGGTTCTCTGCATTTACCCTTTCCTAAGATAAAGGAATAAAAGCACTTCCACTTTTGGCCAGCATGGCCCAGTGCCAGTTCACAAGTGTCTCCTAACACATGGAAAGCCTCATGCTGCACATACCAGGCAGCAACGGCGAGAGGTGCTCGTTTTCATGATCCACACTCCAGTGTTCATGGGACTGGGGATTGTCAATAGTGGTGTATGAGTGTGTACCTGGTCATAAAAAATTAAATCATTCTCAAATGTCTGTTCTTTCCCTGCCAAGAGCATTATACTTCACATGGAAATGACAGGTAATAAGTCATCTGCTCTTAGGCCACTTTTGTGGAGAACACCATATTGTGACCACCCTCACCTTAAATTTGGGCTTGTCTACACATGGAGTTGTTCCTGATTAATTGTTCTTGATTAATGTCTTGTGTGGCCACGGCATCCACATGCAGCACTGTTTAGGAACAGCTCCAAGTGTAAACAAGCCCTTATTCACTGTAGGAGTGCTAACAAGATCAGGAGGAACGCCCATGCCCAGCACCTCTTGGGACAGACAGTTCTTAAGTGACACAGAGTAAGACATTCCTCAGTCAACGGCTCCAGCCAAAAGACATCCTCAGAATACAAGCCTAACAGGATGTAAAGCACAATCCCAGGCACCTTTTTAAAAGTCAGTGATGTAGGCAGATGGTCTCAACTAAATATTCACTGTTCTGACAGACATCCTTGCCCTCACAGACCTGGGGGACCCACAGAATTTAGTGCCAAACTTGTTCAAGCTTTGCTGATTTTGGCCAAGCAGCAAAGAAAGGGGCTTCAGCTGACTGCCTGGAGCAGACGAGGCTGCACTTCCCTCAATACCAACCCCCAAACTCCTTTATTCCTTGGTAGTCACTGAATCTTGCAGACTCCTTCCTTCTTTGCTGTGGTTTTAAGCTCTCATTCTCACTTGAATTATTTTCTATCCACATATTTCTGATGAGGAGACATCCTTCTTTCTCAGCAAGTTTTGGTTTGGTTTGGTTTCCCCTCCAAGTTGGTTCAATTATATATTATTATAGAGAGCCAAACCATTATTACTCCAAGTGCCACAATCCAAAAGTATTTTCTTAAACAATTATTTACTGGTTTTGTTTCTGCTGAGCACCTACACTCAGTTCTGTCAGTGAACAGAATTTAAAGAACAATTCCCAGCAGAAGTTATTAAACCATTGTCACCTAAGCTCTTCAGTTTTCTTATTTATATACACAAAACTAAAGAAGTACTTACATTTGCTAACAAAAAACATATTTTGATAGAGAACATATCTGCTGAAATTTTATTTTCCAGATTTTACCTTAAAATATTTCTATTTTTATAATGATTCAAAACCTGAACATTTCATTTTACAGCCATTAATAATAATAATAATAATAATAATAATAATAATAATAAACCTGTAAATATAAACCAGTGTGATATTACCTACATTTCTTCACTTTTTAAAATCTTATTTGTTAAGTTTTGAGTGTTTAGCTTTCCTGGTTTCTAGGGAGGGGTGAGCGCAGATGGAGTTTTAACTGCCTGTTTATTTCATCTGGAAAATGATATGTCTGTTGTCAGATGTGGCTTTGGAATTCTCTTTTAACAGTATATCACTTGTTTTAGACCAGGTGTTGACTGGTCAAATTACAGGAACATGAAGTATAATTTGTACTTGTCACACAGGCAGCCTTTTCTTAAAGGCATTAAGTACTATCTTTTTCACCTGATTCAGTGAAAAGATATCTAAATGTGTGGTGGGCAGTTACACCCTCTCAACGTGCCTCCACCCACGTCACCCTATGGATGGTGCTTTGTTGTCTCAGCACTGGAATCATGCTGGACCCAGCTGGAAAAGAGGCAAAGAAAGTGATGTGGGAGGGGCAGAGCTCTTAGAAACCATTCCTGGTTTTGTAAATAGGAAAAAGCAATTTTAATTCAAGATGATGTAGTCTCCAAGTGATTAAGCCAGAGAGAAAGATGATTTATTTTTCCAGTGGAATTGGAAAAGGCATGTAGGGAGTCACTAATGCACTCAAGGGTCCACACTGCCAGGCAGAGGGGCCTAACACTATGTTCCTAAAATCTCAGGCTAAGTTTATCATTAGCCACTAATTTGGTATTAAAACCACAGATAAGTCAACTGAAAGTATTGGTACTGAGGCCCCTTTATTTCCAATTCGAGCAGTTTGGGGAAACTTCAGACTTAGTCCAATCCCCTGAATTGAGCGTGTGCTGCCCCAGGCATTTCCAAGTTGTTCAAGGGCTGCATTACAGGCTTGGACCATCACCCGCTGTCAAAGTGGTTTTGGTGTGCGAATAGAGCAAAGCTTCTGGTTTAGTTTCCCTGAAAAGGAACAAAATTTAGTTAGCTCATACCAAAAACACTTTGCAAACTAAACCAGAGCTCTGTAAGTGGAGACAATTGGGTAAATAACTTCAAAACTGCATTGCTGCTCCAGCCTGGAATACCATGCACAACCTCAGGCACCAGAAAAAAGAATCTTGATTTCCAAAGCAGCCAAGTGCCAAGAGTACACACTAACTGTTTACCTTACAAAACAAAAACATAACATTAAGCTACATAACAATGACCAATTAATAATTTTTTTTTCAATCCCACACAATAGAAATATTGAAGTCTCATCTATTCTTTCTAATGCCTCATATGATAAATTACTGAATTAGAACTCCTAAGCTGTGTTTAGAATAGGGAATGGGAAGCCAAATATTCAGGCCAAAAGCTACAGAGGTCTAAGGCACTAAGCAGCTGTGTAGATGGCCAGCTCACACTGAAATCACTCAAGCACAGTGAGGTGCCTAAATAATATTGTGCCTCCTGTCTCCTTCTCCACCAAATAACCTAGGGCAAATAATCTTTAGACTTATGGGGTTAGATTAATGGATCTTTGTTCAGACAATTATATAATAATTTTGCATTTCACTTCAAATGCAAAAACAACTGAGAGACTTTCAGACTGTAGATAAAGTAATAATACACTGCACTTTTAGTTTGTTATTCAAGGGATGTTACACAAAGGCGGATTGATTTTGCAGCTATTGCACTTGAGCAGCTCCTATTTGGGGCAATGGACGCTTGTGTGGGAAGAACTGCCGTGGAAGCAGTCCCCATAATGCACTTATTGACAAGATTAATCCTCAATTTTCCTTCAAAGTGATTGCAAGCTGCATCAACATTCCAGTGATCTTAGATGGTTTCTGTGTATTTTCCCATATGGTTTTAGCAAGAAGTTTTAAAAAGTTATATGGCAAAAGCTTGATTAAAAAGAAAATAAAATCCCTAAATTGGGTCATATGTAGGACATTCCTCTTGGTAATCTCTCTGTATTATAGAACAGCCTCACAATTTAAATAGAAGCCAACCCAATTTACAAAATTGGATTGGACAAAACACTAGAGAACATGTTACAGTATAGGGAGTCATCATGCATACACAGTGCAGATGTACTGCTGAATGACCTAACTTGCCCATTTGCATCTCTAATTTCTATGATATAATCTCCATTCCACACTGCAATTATTAGAGAAAGAAATTAATTTATTGGTTTCAAGGAAGTTGGTAGAGGAATAGAGGGGTAAAGAGAGGAAATCGAATTTTTTAGAGCCATGATTCCAAAAATAATTCAACAAGGAAAAATCCTGTAGAAGAAGAGGGTAGAAAGTTATGAAAGAGAATTGACATTCAGCATGCTGCTAAAACTTTGCATTGCTAGAATAGTGGCAACAAAGTCACTCCTTGTTTCTATTGCATTCTAACTTGTTTGTTCTCTTCCACTATTCTTTGCCATTTGTTTTTATATGTACTGTTCCATATACCAATTAAGAATTCTTAGCAGGTCTTCCAAGCAGTAGAAATTTAAATTAGATTACAAAAAGAACCTCAAAAGCAGAATGAGATTTTAAATGGATCATTGAAACGAACTGCAAAATTCTTTTATCAGAAGGGGGGAAGGTAATACTTTTTAAGAGTGCCTTAAAATTAATCCAAAATGAGTGTCACTTATTTTCAGAGTGTCAGATTTGGAAGGTCTACTCTGAGGTTAATGTGAAAGTGAATGTAAAAATATTTTAAGCTTTTTATTCGCCCAACTGGAATACCATGAAATGAAAACTTTAGGAAATCAAGGTGGTATCAACAGTACCAGGCATATAGCATGTATAGGGCCCTAAAGCATATTCCATTGAGGGAACTGAATTGGGGGTACAAGTTGCTCAGGGTAAGAGTTCTCCTTCTGCCACATGGAATAGTGAAAAAGGTATCCGGCTGCACCTTACTTGAAGGAATCTGCAGTTCTGCCATGCAGTTACTCTGTGTTGTATAAGTCCACAAAATAGGTGGTCCAACCTTTCCCCCACACTACCGAACTCCCATCTTTGCCTCCTGCCCCATGCTGGCATGATGGTCACATGTTGACCAGAATCACAGCTCATCTTGCCCCACTTAAACCTGTTATTTTTTGCTAGCAAAAACCAACAAGTAGTAAGAAAGTCCACCATCAAAAATTGCAGTGTCTGCTGTTTGGGACACAGTGGCCTTGTCTGCATCAGTGTTTTTTTCTGGAGTCTCTGAGGACTGACAAAGCTGGTCTAACCCCATCAGTATCAGGGATGCTTGGTGCACAGCGGCAGAAGGAGCTCCCTAGCCAGTGACTGTTTCAACTCCATTCACAGGTTAAATAGGAGCTGTGCCCCAGCACTTACCAGTGCTTCACAGCCTGTGAGTAAAAAAAAAAAAAAAAA
>VZTI01002070.1:4383337-4394416 GCA_013397865.1 Struthidea cinerea | reverse complement strand
AAAAACTAAAAAAAAAAAAAAATAAACCCAACACCCACATCAAATCCTCTTAAGGAAGAAAGTGTGTCCCTTCCTGTAAAAGGCCTCAATTTCAGAGCATCTCTGCTCTCTGGTGCTGCACCACTTCCCACACACTGTCACAAGTCTCTAGTACTTGGTGCTGTTATTTTCTGGCACCAGGTGATCTCAAATCCTTTCTTTTTTCTAAGTAATTTTCCATTCCTCACACCTATGAAGAAGAGTTTAATAAGGTGATTCACCTAAAGCTAGGTGATCTCTGCACACAGTTTTGGCTCGTTCCCTGGGCCCAGCCAAGGGACTGACCACAGAGGACCACAACTCTCCTCCAGGCTGACAGTTCCCAGCTCATGGGGACACCAAGACAAGCCTGCTCCAAATCCCAAAATGTACACAGCCACCTGACCCAACAGGCACGGCAGCAAGGAGCACTCGGGCAGGTGCTGCCAGCTGAGGTGGTGCCAAGGGAGGGGAGGGCGATCCACTTGAGGGTTGAGGCGTTGCAGGGGCTGTTGTGGGAGGCCTGAGGAGAAGAGGCACCGGGGATGAGCAAGGCTGGGGTGAGGCAGTTGTGGGGTGGCAGGCAGAGAGGAGCCCTGGAGGGGAAGGGAAGCCTAAGCTCATGCGCCTGATAGACTTGGTGTCTGAGAGAAGCCTCTCCTGTACACAAAACAGAAATCTGAGGAATTTTCTCAAAGGAGAAGGTGGTAGCCACTGATCAGTCAGTACCAAGTTTAGTCACACAAGCATGGAATCCCAGGGTTAAAAGTGAATCCTCCGCAAGGCCCAGACTGGGGTGTGGGTATTTGGATGCATCATTGCTGAGGAAATGTCATTTCTCTATCTTCTTTTCTTCAGCTCCCGAGTGGCTGAGAGAACTGCTTCTGCAGAGATTGCTACTTGTACAAAACAGAGCAGCCCGCTGAAATGGATTTAGTTTATAAAGTAGCTCCCCATCGCAGCAGCACTGCAGTAGTACAGACCTGAAAGTCACCTGTATGGAACACCGAAAAACAACACTCATAGCAACAAAATCTTCTGGGTCAACAAACAAAATTTTGTGAAAAGAAATAAGGCTTTGATGTCAGTTCATTGGATTTTGAGCAATTTTGTGAAGTGGTAATAAGGAACCAGGGGATGTTACTTAAACAGTCCAAAGGCCTTGAATAACGAGTGTTCACAAAAGGCTACTAAGGAAAGCCAGTGGTCAGGAGGAGAAGAGTGGGTAACACCCTGCCAGTCATGGATGCAAATCCAGTTAGGGGATAGCACACTGGGGCAGAGCAGGAATAATTGCTTGGTTCTCTTCACAGCATTTAAGTAGTGGGGTGCCTCTAGGATCAATACAAACAGTGGCATTGTTTAATGGACTTATTGAGGTCCTACTAGAAAAGCTGGATCCATAAGAGCAGTGGGCAAGACAAGGCTGGTGAGGCACCTCGGTAAGCCTTGACAACACTAAGAAACTGAGTAATGTGTCAGCAAAGGGAATGCAGTGTAGATGAGTGCACAGTAATCCACCTTGGAAGGCATGATTTAAACTACTCATATACACAGATGGGTTCTGAATTAATTGTAACCTTTCAACAAAAAGATTGAGGCATCAGTGTGGACAGCTTAATGAAGATGTCTGCTCAGTGTGCTGCAGTGGTCAACCCCAGAAAATAAGCTGTAATAAAAAAAATGGTTGACAGAAAATATTGTAACGTGATTATACTAAAAACATTCCTAGAAAATTTCAGTCATCCAACCTCAGAGGGATGCAGAAGAGAAATCTGCCTAGAGAATAAACCAAATGACCTTGTAGAGGTCAATCATGCCAAGTGCTGCTTATGTCCTGAGTTACTGACTGCAGTGCATCCTAGAATCTCAGCACCTTAACTGAGCAGATTGATAACTTTTAAAGAAAGAGTACATGAAAGTTTGTTCAATGAAGGACAGACTGGATGTGTCACATGGCATGCTTATGTACCTTGTTCAATAATAAGGCAACATGTAAAAGGACATAGTGTCTCAATGCAGCCTGTAACTAATCTGTAGAAAACTGGTCATAAACTGTTACTGTGGTAAATAGCTTTGTTTACCACCAAAACCAATGAGACTTAAACATACATTAACAAAAAAAAGGAAACACAGTCTCTCTGCTCATGTAAATAGAGTCAGCCCATTAACTGTTGTAATCAGTTGAACTGATTGTACAAGCCACGGAGGTACCATTTCATCAGTTGAACAGAAAATAAAAATGACAAGAGCCTTCAATTTCCAATGTCCAAGAGTCGGCAGGGTTAAGACAGAAGTCCCTCAGATTTATGTCTCCACCAGTGATGATATAGCTGGCGAGTTGCTTTATATTAGAGTTTTGTCCTCTCAGTTGTACAGTCATGAGGGAATACTTCCTCAGTTATAGTGTTGTTGAATGCCTGATGCATCATGAGTTCTCTAGAAGACATTACTATTGGCATTGCTAGTTAGGCAGATACTGAACTTAGTGTACCAGCAGCTTTTTCTGTCCTATGAGTACCTATCTTCAGGCAAAATACATGTGACTGCATTTCAGATGTCCTTTTAGCTATTTGTTCTTTCTGAAATCAAGTTCCCTTGTGCTGTGCAAAAAAAACCCAAATTGAGCGAGGAATTGCTAGCCATAATACATGAGAAGCAACACGACAGTTAAAAATAGCATTAATCAGAGCTATAGCCTGAGTTTAAGGCAGTATTAGTCACAGAGTCACTTGTTTTATTCTGCAACACCTAATATAATATTCAAGACCATAATAATAATAATAATAATAATAATAATAATAATAATATTCTTGAGCAGTCAACTAGCCTGGAGAATTTATACATGAAAGACAATGAATGAAATGTTCAAAACATTGCAAACTGTCAGGAGTTTTGTCCTTAAATGTGAAGACTTTTAGAAAATCTGTAAATGAAAATACAGAGTGGTAGATATTTCTCAGACTCTTGGAGGAGTAAAAGCAATACATACATGTAGTAGTAATAATCCTCTTCCTACCCTGGCATGGGAATGGTGGGGAAGGAGACTGGAACAGCAGAAAACCTCACTGAAGTAGAAGTGTAGGTCAGCCTTCACCCTTGGAGGAAATATTTTTCTTAAGATCTTGAAGACAACTTCAGAAGGATGCAACAGCCCTAATACATATTCGTGCTATCGCTGAACACCTTCCATACCAGACCAAATTACAGGATGCTTGTTTTATCGTGTATGGGCATTAGAGTGAGGGAAGTTGTTGGATGTAGCATTTTCTGTCTGAATGGAAATTGGTTATTGGAGTGTCAGAGTCTGGAAAGAAGAAAGAGGCAGTGGATGTGGTTATGCAAAGAAGTTGTTGAAGAACGTAACTTCACTGTGATTGATAATATGTTGCTGGACTGCTGCCATTCACCCTGTGAGAGATTTGGTGGGGGGTGTTGCACGTAGCTTCAGGAAATGGGCTATTTGGAAGGAAAATTGCAGTGATCTTCCTGGACAAGAGCTATGAGGATTGAAAGTTTGCAGGGATAATTCATCCTGGAACAGAAAGGAAGCAAGAGCCTCCAAAGAGTCTTGCAAAGGTAATTGGTAAGAGGCACTGGGAGTGGAATATTTAGGACACAGGGAAGACAGAGAAGAGATGGGAGAATTTTGTCCTGTTGCTTGGGTGGGACTGAACACAAGGCTATTGAAAGGGTTACCTTTTGGATGAGATTAAAAATGCCAGTGGATCCTCTCTGCACTGAAATCAGTGATGATAATGACTATTTCTACTGACATTGAGGTGGCCAGAGCCCCACTCATGATCAGAAAACTAGGATAAATGTAAAATGTTTCAATGTCAAATATCTGTGGCCACAGTAGTGATTCTTAGGCATTAACCCAAAAAGATCTCTGCTAGGCACTTTCTAGGAGAAAGGTATCAGTTGTTTCCACTTTACAGAGAGGTAAACTGAGGTCTATGTAGGACTTTCAGAAGGAGAAAGGAATTTGGGTGCTTAAGTCTGATTTTAATTACACTGCTGGAAACTGGGAGAGAGGAGAGAACAAATACCCAGGCTCCTGGCCTTTTGATGAGACCACTAGACAAGCTATTAAAGGATTTGTTTTCCTTTCTGATTACATTTGACCATTTAAATCCATCAGCTTTTACTCTAAAAGGAAAAGAGTGCATGCTCAATTCTAGAGTAATTAGGTAATGTTGGTATTATGCTCTGAAGCTGTGAAGTGCTAATTTATGTAAAAAGCGAGTAGTAGTATTATTAGTGCTTGGGTATGATATCATCAGGCTGACGCATGAGAACAGCAAAGTGTGAAAAATTACGTACATCTGCTGTCCCTCCCTAAAAACAACTGAAACCAAAAACAAGAAATTGGAAAAAAATTGATGGTGTAGTTTGCAACGCTCATAAAGATATGACTGATAAGAAAACAGGGTTTCTATGTCCAAATAAGGGGCTACCAAACTTGAGGTTTGAGTAATTTTAGGAAATATAAACTATTCTGAATATTTACATTTCTTTGTTTACATTTCATTATTTTTCAGGGGTTTGACTGACTTACTGTACATATTTCAGAGCAAAACTTAAAATGTACTAGAATAAAGTCTGTTGTTTCCAAATCCTAGGGTCCACGAAACAGCTACTTACACAAATGGAAACATTTGCTAGTGCCAACCAAAATGAAAGGCTGAAGGAAAACGGGAAGTAATCCACATAGAAAGTGTGTAACTAATCTTGAGAGGGATAGCAGCAAGGCTCCTCTGCAGCAAGCATTCAGGAAGGCAGAAGCACAGATAGGCATCTTCTATACTGAGAATGGGCTGTCTGAGCAAGATTAACCCTTGCCACAGAAAACAAAGATAACCCGTCGCTGTTCCAGAGAACAGACAATGTGAAGTGCTGGATTGAGATGAGACCCAGTTTGAAATATAAAGCCTAGAAATACAGCTTTGCAGTAAAAAGGTTCTCAACTAAAGAAAGGCAGTGAAAATCCTCTGAAAAGACAGGTCAGACTGGAATGATTCCCAGATTCTTCATACTTGTAAAAAATAAACCACTGGAGAAGGTGTATGCAAAGTAAGTTGCCTAAAATGACAAATGAGATGCCAAGGTTTATTGCTTTATTTCTAAAGGCCTGGAATGGATGGTGTTGCCATTACCACACAGCACACACATTATAATTATTTAATTTAGGAGAAGAACATAATCAAATCAAAAGAGAAAATGTAACTGAAACTGCAACTGTCTGCTGACAATGTATGACACGTGACACCAACACCGCAGCTGCTTGTAACCCTTCATCATCACGAGGAGGACTAAACAACTTCCCTATTTCTTTAAACAAAAATTTAAAGTGGCAGAGTAGCTGGAGAAGCCTCAATGACCATAGTGATTATAGAGAACAACTACTTTCCTACATACTACAATACCATTTTTGCACACAATTGTTTGCTGTATACAGAACTCTTGTAGTCCCACGAAAGTCAGTATTTCTCATGTGATTTAGAGAGATTCTGCTGCATATGATACCATTAGGTCCAATAAGCATATCCAAAGTACGTGCTTATCCATATCTAAATTGGTGTTCAGCATTGAAACAGAACATTTCTCTTATACGACCATTATGTTAATTTTACTAACATTTTCTTCAAGTCAGAAATATTGAATTTGAACTTAATCAATGGAACAATATAATTACATTTTTTACTGGGTATTATTAAATTCCAAGCCAGACACTCACACAGATCAGTGTCTCAAGTGGACTGTTGTGCTGTAAAGATGTGATCACCTGAAAATCCTGTCACAAGTACAGACAGTTGCTGGATCTAAATTGTGTCAATTTGATTAGTTGGTGCCCTGAGAAGTTAAGATTTTGTCAACCTTACTCATACTGAGAAGAAACTTGCTTCCTGCACAGCCTTACCAACTTAAAATAGAATGTTTGTATGCAGATACAGGAGAGTAGGGTACTGTGTGAAATGATCTGCCCAAAAAGCATGACTTAATCATGCATATAAATGTAAATGTATTGAGGCCTATATTTGTAATCAAACATATTTTTTTTTTTTAGCATTCCAGTTCATTCTAATAATAAGTTTCAATTATTCGGTGGACTTCAAATAAATTACTTGTCAACTACGAGTTCAAGTAATTACAGAATGTATGCAACAAACACTTTAGGTGTACTCATCCAGGTCTAATACATACTTAGAAGTATGCACACTGCTTTCTAATAATTTTTAATTACATAAAGCATCTCATTCTACCTAAAAAAATTTTTAAAGTCTTTCTTGACCCAAACCAGTAGTATTAGCACATGGCTTAGTCTCCAAATGAAAAAAATATTTGTTCATACAGCCTAGCTCTGGTGACTGCTTTCCACCTCTGTGCTCTATTTGAAGCTTGTGTTATTCAGTTTACTACAGAAGATGCCACTGCTTTTTCAAAAGCACCTGAATGTGCTTTTGTTACATCTGGTTCCCACTGATACCAAAACATAAAGAGCAGTGAAAAGGTCTGTGTTGGGGTTCTATGCAACAAAGTACAAATGGAATGATGCTTGATTCATTATTTGCCTACGTGTGTGTTTATTTTAGTATTTTTACATTCTCTCATGCCTCTTCAGGAAATAATGTTCTTAATAAGTGTTCCCATTTTTGCAGAGTTACTTTTTCAAAAAAGATACCTTGCAGTGGAACTACACTTAAGGAAGGCTCTCACTTGTGATCATACAAGTTTGAAAGACTGCACTGAGAGGGTATATAAGGGTAAAACAATGGAGCTTGCCATGCTTCCCAAGACATTCTCACATGAATAAGATCATGCAGAGAAAGGGTGCAAAGCCACATTCATTATTATCAAAATGAAATATACTGGCATGTTACTATCTTGATCCATCTAACAAAACACAAAGAAATGTGGGTGGGAAGAGAGTAGCACAGTTTGCATAGCCTGTGTTCCTTACTTTTGACCAGCAATTTTAAGTGTACATCTTTGGTTCCTGGCATACCAACAAGAGATGCAAGCACATGAAACCCTCCAACATATCCCCTAATGCTTCAAGGAAGTTCCTTGCCCTGGGTAACTCCTTTCAGAATGATTTGTTGCTAATAAAGCACACCTGTAACCCCAATTCTCAGCACAGTAACCACCTGCAATCAGCACAGAGACGGTTTATCCTGTGAAACCTGCCAAAGAAAAAATTAATCCCATACAGACTAGTTGAGATAGCATATTCTATGTGTCTTTCTGCCCTTCCACTGACTTTCTGCCACTAGCCAGCTCTTAGGAACACAATACAGATTTGCTTTGACATCACGCCAGTAACTCCTGGTAACATAGGCCATCACTGAAAGAAATCCCCAGTGAGTCATCTCTTCTACACTTGGGCTGCCCACCTATATGCCAGGTGCACTACTTGTCTGAACAGTGGCTTTCCCTGTGAGAGCAGATTGTTGGAACAGGAGACTAGATGCTCAGCTCTGGAAAATGCCTGGCTAGTGTCTGGACCAACAGAGGGGAGCTGTGATTGCTTTAGGAAGCTTGTGTCTGATACTGAACTAAGTAAACTGAGTTAATCCTATGTTTTCTGCCATAGTCTGGACTTTGGGACTATTCAAACAGCCAAACTTGCCAAGATAATTCCTTCCCACCTGGATACACAGAGGAGCTCATGACCAGACCATGGTTAATCTTGTGTCCAATCTTTCCTCTCAATCCCATAAGAATAATAGGTCTCTCAGTAACACACGTCAAAAAACAGGGTTCCCTTTTAGTCAAAACCACAACAGCAAAAAAATGAACTATTCTTCTCAGAAAAGGAGTTCCAGGTGCAAAAAAAAAAAAAAAAAAAAAAAAAAAAAAAAAAAAAAAANAAAAATAAAAAGAAAAAAAAAGAAAAAAAAAAGAAAAAAAAGAAAAAAAAGAAAAAAGGCATGTTGAGAGACCAAAACAGATTTCTCTGCTTCCTGGGGGCCCATCTGGAACAAACTTGTCATTGTTTTTCCTCAGGGTGGGCAGTGAAACTAGGGACAGCCATCCAGCAAAGAGCTGGGGACTTCCTGCACCATAGTTCCCTCCTCCATCCCAACTGCCAGGTGCCTCTGGAAAGGGTGGGATTGAAGGTAGCTTTGAAGAGGTCAAACATGAGAGCAAGCCAGAAAATCATGGCTTGTCCTCTCAATAGCAGAGCGTAATCATTTCTACTGAAAGGGCATTTCTTCCAGGATATAATTCTAATATAAAATTTCCTATCAGATAACCCTAGCAGCTGTCCTGACCTGGATTTTCCTGACTGCTTTGTGTCAGCGTGGGAGGGAACACACAGAAATTCACCTCCACAATCATCTGGGACAGACAAGTTACAGAGAGTTAGGGATTACATTTCCAAAGTTGCAAAACAAGGACTTGAAGATCCAAGTCCCCCTGAAACTGGTTGCCCTGGGTGTCTTGTTGCAGGGATATACCCCCAATACTCAGCGAGCTTAAACATTTCCAGTAAATATCTGAAAACCCACCATCTGGGATTCTCCTTTGTGATTTTCCTTTCCTTCCTTTCACCACACTCAGCAGACATTCCACTCTGGAAGGAGTGAACACAGCCGCATCTGCAAGCCAGCCTTCCAATCCAAAATGTTAACACTTAACCAAGGATCCATCTTTTTCTTTCTTTTCCATTGTCATGTTTTATATTTCTAAGTGATTCCTCCTAGATGGGCCCTTCAGTCACATTCTGCTTTCAACTCTACTCCAATTCTTCACTTGAGAAGCGACTCTGTGAAGCCTGCTGCTTTCATTCCCACCCCTGGCCATCTCCGGCTTTCTCCTGATATGCAGTGCCCTGCTTTCTTGCTGTCTGACTGAGGAACCAACTCGTACGCAGAAGACTTTGAATAATATGAGTGAAAAGATTTCTTTAAATAACCATGGCTTAGATCAGGAGTGGCAAACAAATGAGATTCGGGGTTTCCTGAGAGCTCAGTGGTGATGGCCTCATGCTTTGTCCTGCGTCCCCTTAGCTGCCAGTCACAAGTCTTCCAGCCATTTCCTGGAAAGCAACCAACCGACTGTGTTCCCACTTTGCTATGGCCATAAACAATGACGGACTTGCCTTGTCTGGCACCGCTCTGCTGAGCCTTATCAGGATCCCATTGCAGCCCTCAACGATGAAGAAAGCACCATCCTGCCTAATTCTTTGTATGTGGGCTGTAAATACCCGAAGATATGTTTTGTATGAGTGAGGTGTCATGGAGGCTGTGACTTCCCTACTATTGCTTCTGGCAGTCTCATGCCAATTGTCCATAACTCACTTTGGCAAGCTGGCAGCTTCCAGCCCCTGAAAGCTGAAAATAGGAAAGGGCATTTGCAGGGTGGTGATACGATGTGCGCTTGGCTTTAAAAAGGATCGCAAACTTAAAGCAGTGGAGAGTAAAAAGGCATACCAGTACCACCATGGATATGTGACATTAAACAAGCCACTTGTCATGATACACAGCTGACTACTTGCCAAATGGAACAGGATCTTATTATTCATTGTTTTGTCCTGCAAAACCTGCACACCAACGAGAAGGAAAAATCTCCAGAAAGGTACTGTTACTTTTCTGACCATCCCTAACTGTATTGGAGATCCTTGTCCAGTGGCAATTCCCAGACGTCCACCTACTCACGTGGATTTGAAGACCAAAAGGTGAAATTGTGGTGGGCACCCTACTTAACTGCTGCAGGAAAGGGAGCTGCAGGATAAGGTAACTTCCTTGAAGTAACTCACACTTTTAAAGCTTCCTGTCCTCCCAGCACTTTGATTTCACCCCTGTTGTCCCTCACAGCTGGGATGTCAGCCAGGTATTTGCCTGGCATCCCAAATGTGCCCAACCACTGCCACCTGCCCACGTGGCTTTGCTAAAGGATTGCACCAGCCACAAAGAGACACTCATGCATCACACCTCAGTGCATCCCAGCTCTGCCTCCATCCCAAGGAGAGACAAGGCAGAGCTAACCACCCTTTTGGTTTCATAAGTCACTGCAGCCAAGAAAGAACCTGGCCCACCCAAAAGGGGACAAGACGGCTGCCACATGGACAGCCTCTTGAAGCATCCCATTTGCCCTCACCTGTGCCTCCCCAGGGAGGTCCTCCTGCACTGTGGTGCATCCTTGCAAACCACATGGAGGAGCAGAAACCCCATCCCAGCCTACATGATGGCAGCTTTGACCTCAAATTCACAATTCTTTGTGCGGGGGGCGTGGGGGAGTGTCCTGCCTACCACTGTCACTCTCTGTGTTCCTGTAGATGGCTAAAAGAAGAAAAACAAACAGGGGAAGCAGAAAGCCAGGCAAAAGCACTGTGGAAAACTGGGCCACCATCCAGCACTTCCCTGTGGCATGCTTCCCCCAGCGCCTCAGCTCTTCCCTGCTACTTCAGCATGGCTGCCCTTCAGAGAGGAGCTGGTGGATCTGGAGCAAAAGGCAGGAGCGCCGGCCTCGGGGGTGGGGGGCGGCTTGGATACGCATGGCCTTTGCCGGGGCTGTGCAGCGAGGCAGGGCTCTGCCGGGCAGGAGGAGCGACAGGGGATGTGCCCAGCCAGGACTATTGCCCGTGCAAAGCCTGTGCCCACCCGCACTCCGCATGTTCTGTTTTTCTTTGCCATTCCAATGAAAACAATCGTAAATAACGGTAATAAACCCCACCACACCGGCCAAGGGCAAGAGTGGGTGGGCACTCGCCCTGCACAGCCCGGGTGCCAGTGGGGAAAAAACAGGAGATGGAAGGACGTGGGAAGTGGGGAGCGTGCCGGTATCCCCACACACACCTCCCGCATGCGACGCTCGTGTTTGTGGAAAAAGGTGGATTTCGGATCTCGCCTCCGGGAGAGGGGCCGGCCCCAAGGACGCCCACGCGGGTTCTGGGGCCTCACGCCGGCGGATCCGGGCACCTGCACCGCGGCGGCGCCGGAGGGACGGACCTCGCCCTGCCCGGGCAGCGCCGCTGGAGCGCTCAGCCCCACGCGTGTCGGCGGCCGCCGCGCTGCAGCGACACGAGCGGACGGGGCGCAAGGGGTAGCGGCG
>VZTI01002070.1:4286674-4377810 GCA_013397865.1 Struthidea cinerea | reverse complement strand
GCGGAGGGCGCGGGGGACGCGGGGCCGAGAGCCGCCCCCGTGCCGGGAGCCTCCGTCCTCGCCGCGGCGAGGGGCTGTGCGGGGCCGTGCCGGGGGCACAGGAGGGGTGCCGGGGGCACAGGAGGGGCACGGCTCTCAGCCAGGGCAGCAGGCCCAGTGCTCGTCGCTGCCCTGCCCGAGGGACCCCTGGAGAGCCGTGCCGGGAGCGCCGTGCCGGGAAGGGCCGCGGAGGGAGAGCCGTGCCCGCAGACGGAGGCCCTGCCCAGTACCCGGCCCGAGGTGGGTGCGGGCCCTCCCGAAATCTCTCGGCATGGATTTAGAGAAGAAGCACACAAACCTTGTGAAATCATGCCTGTTGGTCTCAGGTTTTATTAAAAAAAAAAAAAAAAAAAGTTATATAAACAAGGATTATCCCCTTTTTATCTTGTCTTGCTAGGGGGATTGGAAAATTCCAGCATCTGGATTGGTGGAGTTCCTTTCATTTGTTTCATTTTTTAGTCACTCTTCTTTTTTTTTTAGTTCTTCCCCAGGGAGATGTTTTCCACGCTCGGTTGGATACAAAGCCATGTGGATCGCTGGTGTTCAGCCAAAGGCTTGTGTCTGTGGAGCCCCACAGAAGTAGTTCGTCAGGGCGTAGGTGACTTCTGCATCAATGTCTGGCTATAGGAGTCACCTTGTTGCTACCCTGTTCCTCCTGCCCTCTGCCTCTGCTCCCTCCCGACTGTGTGGCACATCAGGGCTTAACATGTGAGCTGCTACCCAAGGGGCAATGCATCCTTGTATCAGAAACCCCAGGAAAATCGGGGGGGCACAGGCATTGAGGGGAGGGAAATGAAGTCAGAAAAAGCAGTTCTTGTCCCTCACCCTACAACTGTCCTTTTTGAAGCCTTCATTTCTTCAAAAATACTGCGGGTTTACTGCAGACAGAAATAAGAAATGCCAATGTTACAGATCTGGGCTAAACACACCGTCCTTAACCTGATCTATTTCTGTATCATCACTCCTAGGGATAGCAGGGTGAACAAGGACTAGGTAACATTGACAGGAACTGTTCAAATGATAAGACAAAGTGTTTTTTAAATAGTCTGGCAGATATATTTGTCAGATAACACTGCACGTGCAATAAAACTCAGATGAGGAATCAGAGGAATTTGGAACCCAAGGCAGCAGCATTTTCTCGGGATTTCATGTATTCTAAGTGCATAATTTTGTCAGTACAGAGGAGGTGTTTTACATAGTTTATGAAAATATATTTACACATTTCAATATGGTGTCACTATTGTGCTCACGCGCAAGATAAAACTGAGTCTCAGTAACTGCGACAATAACGAGATACATCAAATGACTGAACAGATGAGCTGCTGTTATGGTAAGTTCTCTGTTATTCGCTTTGCCTCATTTTAGAAAAAATTTGCAACACCAGGTTTTTAATAGGGTTGGTTCAGTCCCTCTCCACCTGCTGTGCCTTTCCCCCTCTTGAAAAATTACAGAGGGCCAATTTGATCACAGGCCTGAAACAGATTTTTAAATACTTATTTACCACATTAAAAAGAAGCAAAACATTTTCCACCTTATCAGGTTTCATGAAATGCTAACCACTTTTCACACCTTTTTCTTTCACTGGGCCATTTTGTTATCTGTCTCTACTGGAGTGTTCATTTGGCAACATATTACCTATTTTATAAGCAATAAGGTAAAATAAAAGAAACTTTCAGAATTGTCAAGTTCCCAAAACTGTGGCTGAAGTTATTAGTGTGAGTACACAGCATTTCTTAAGCTCAAAAGCTAATTATTCAGCAGACACTCATTGAAATAAGAAACTGAGGCCATTTTAACCAAGAGCCACCTAAGAACTGCCATGTGAGTTTCCTAGTGCAGGCTGCTTTGCTAGCAATAGTGCACTGTGCAGGAGAGGGGAAAATTTCTGAAAGTATATGAAATGTCTTATCTGCTGCTATTCAAACACAAGTAACACAGGGTATTTCAGATTTCACTCTCTCTCCCTGCCAGGATAAGTATTTAAAGGCTTGGTACTCAAAATCTCTTCTATTTACTTCAAGCTACATTATTTGGTCTAATAAGTGATATTATCTCTGTCTACAAACCTCATACAGTTGTATGTCCTCCGTCAACTTTGTATGAAGTAGAGTATGTACTTGAAGGCAGAAATGAATTCCTAGGATTTTCCAATTATGGGAAAAGACACCAAGCTTCTGCACATATCTGCTTCGTACAGAAACTAAATAGTTCTATTTTAGGTTGCTTATAGGATTATAAGGGTTATATAGTTATATTTTGGGTTGCTTATCAGCAGGTTGCATTAAGGCTAGTGTGTGATCCAACAAGGAGACGAAGGACAAGGTTCAAATACAGGTATGGGGATGAATAGAAAATCTTTCTAAGCAGGCAGAAAAAAATTAGTGATCATCACAGAGAAAGTTTTAGGGAAAAGGTTTGAAGACCAGTAAATCCTTAACCACATGCTGCGAACAGGTGCCTATCAGTGGAGTGGTCGGGACAGGTTGGTTTTGCACGTTGATGGGGCACAACACTGTGTGCCAGAAAAGTGGAGAATTCAAGAAAACATGAGGTGTTAACCTTCTTCACGGACAATTATTTACAAGGAAAGCCTGAATTTTCTTTGGTGCATGCAGGTGAGCAAAGCTGCTGTTGGATGGAGCCAATGAAGTCTGCAGTTCTGAGCACCAGCTTCTCTGCCCTTGAGGATAGACATGGGATATGTGTCCCTGCTCCTGGAATGCAAGCAGGGAGCAGTCCCATTCCCATCAGTAGTCACAGTGGAAACTGTTGAAGCCAAAACACAGGCTTGAAGCCTGTGCTCAGTCCTGCTTCTAAAAACCACCTTCTCTCTTCTTAAACCCCTTTTAATACTATCTCATCTTCATCTGGTGGGACTCTTTCAGTGGCCAGGAAGCACCACAGGCCTTGTACTGCCTCATATCCTCACTCTGGTTTGATCAGGACAAATGTAACCGTTGAAAGTATTTGGGGCAGCAGCATGTTTGCTTTGGGATGCACAATCAGCCAGTGCGGTGCATTATTGCAGCTGTGCCCTGGGATTGTAAGGGAGGGTGACAACTGGTCTGTCACAAGTCACCTTGTGTGTGACTTTGCCCTGTAAGGAGAGGAGCAACCTCTGACGGGCATCTCACCCCGTCCCTGGCTCCGCAGAGAGGGACCTGCTGCAGGGCAGCCCGCCATCCCATCGCCTCACTTCTTGGTCTCTGTCTGAACTGTCACCTTTTGAGACCTTGCCTGACATTTTAATTAAGCACTTCACGTGAAGGATGCCAATGCACAGATAATCACACAGATTTTTACAAGGAGCTGTTTAAATTGTTGATACTTACTTGGAGATGCTTAGTTTCAATTCACAGTTTCTGTATTGAAGCAGCGCAAGAGTTATTTACCACGACAGATAAAACCTCGCTGTCAGTGCTGCGGAGAGGCTGCAGTACTGGGAGCTTGTAGCTAGGTGTAGCTGAAGCCCTGCCTTTCTTATTGATTAAAGTATTTAAAAGAGCAGCCTTTTAATTTGATTTATCATATACATTTTAACTGAATGAATGTAGTCAGAATGAACAGTGATGGATGCTTATGGAGTAGAGCCTTTACCTAAAGCAAGAATTGCAGCTTGGCAATGCGTTCACAAAAATTAGATTAATACACACAGCAACTCGACTCAACTGATTCCTCTAGCCCAAACCTCTTAGTCCAGGGGTCTTTTTGACATGGTTTGTTTTACATGTAAATATTGCAAGCAGTGAAGTCTTTTATTAGAGGACTGTGTTGTTTTCCCCCAAGCTCTGTTACCAAGGTCTGCGTTTAAAGGGCAAGATTGGCTTCATAGGAACCAGTGAAGCAGAGCATTTCTAAATTCCAAAGCTGATCTCTCAGTATTTTCGCCTAAGGAAGGAAAGGAGACTACTTTTCTTCCTTGCTTTTCCTTCAGATCTCTCCAGCTCTTACTCTACATAACAGCTTTGCCCTGAATAGCATTCTCATAACTGTGATTGAAGATAAGGCAAAGTTCAGGAGGTACATTCTATTCTCTCTCTCTTGTTTTGTGTGGGGTTTTTTGTTTGTTTGTGGTTGGTTTTGGGTTTGGGGGGGTTTCATGGTTAGCTTTCAAAAGACAGTGGTCTTGAATTGTAAAGATTAACAGGACAATATAATTATTCACCTGTGATTTTTCCAGATGAGCTTTATAACCAACATCTAGATCAGTGATCTTTGGGTCCAGTTCTGACCTAGGGTAACTGCTTGGCCAGTGAAGTCCAAGTCAAAAATCAAGGTCTGACTGATGGCTTACCCAGTGTAGCCATAGCCTTGGGATCCCTTTTGGAGTGCAGGCAGTACTTTATGCGAAAACTACATTGCATATTCTAAGTCTAATGCAGTTACTTCAGCTACCCCTAAGTCACCCCACCAGAATCAGTGGGCCTAAGAGTGCTCAGAACACATTATTTGTTTTAGGAGGACTATATGTTGCTTGGTCGGGGTATACCATAGTGGTGTAAATTAGTCTTGGGTCTTTTAAGTCCTTCTTGAGAGTCTGGAGTGGTGTTGCTGGAGACGCTGCTTCATCAAGTTAAAGTGTTGCATGAGCACAGCACTGCAGATGCAGTCATGAAGCATCCTCTCTAACTCCAATGCCTCGTGTAACAGTGATAATTTCAGACTGGATTACATCAGAATTCACAATCACTGTGATGACTAAGAGTCTATCTGATGTTCTTATTAACTTAATTCAAATATAGTATCACATATTTCAGTATAATCTTGAAGTGGTGTTTGGGTCAGGAATGGATTAGAGTATGTTCTGATCCGTATTTTGCTCTGACATTGACTTATTGGGGTTTATTACTGTTAAAATCATTCTGATAAAGAATTACTGAGACCTTCTGATTGCCTTTTTTCCTCAGCCTAAAGTGAAATAACTTGAAAATGTCTTCTTTCTTAGTTGTGTGGGTTTTTGTATCACCCTGGTAGCAGGTGGCCTTGTAACTACTGAGAAGGAAAGGAAGGTAGATGGAAATGTGATTGACTAACATTTTCCTAATTTATTTTTTACTCTCCCACAAAAATGACCCACTCCAAAGTGCTTGTTCAGTGACTTTGGTCAGCCTCTTTCATTGTGAGGAAATTGCCTGTTGCTTTTTAATAAAGCTTAAGTACACTCACGTATCACTTTCATGTATGTGACATCTTAGGGGTATAGACACTTTTGTTTTTCTGGTTGTTCTGCTAAAATAGTAAAGACATAGGTGTATATAATATTTAACACCCAAACCAATTCCCACTGCCAGTAAAGCATCATTGTTATCAGGGAGATTTTGTACTTTCCTTTGGAAGGGCAGCTTATACCTCCTTGTGCCAAGAGTTACCAGATTCATGACTCCTCAGTGTTTGTTGCCTGAGATGGGTGATCAAGCTGAAATGCTGCATGACTTTCTTCTTCCACTTTGTTGATGAAGGTTACCTGGAAGATTGATGACCTGTGGGTATCCTTGGCACCTAAGAGTCTAGGAAAGAACTGGGTGATGGAACAGGACTTTGAAATTGATAGAGCCTCACAAGGACCCACCTAGTCAAACATTAGTTGGTGACATAAAAGGAAAGAGAACACAGAGCAAACCAGACTTAGAAGAACTGTATTTTCTCTGTGCTTGCTCTTGTCTGGCACATAGGAGCTTTCTGGGGGCCTTACTGACTGGTATGCCTGCCAATAGCTTTTCCTCTTTGTGATTGGCAAAAAAGTGAGAAAGGATAGGACTCTTTTTATTTTTTTTTCTATTTTGTGGTTGGTGATACAGTCCATAGTCTTATGAATGGTGATTATCATTCTTGCCTGCTCAACTACCTATCTCCTAGAGAGAAAAGATTATGGCACAGAAGCCAACACTGAAAAGCCTGGAGGTGCAACCAGACAGTCAGAGCCTGCTGTGCCAGGGAAACACAGGCATGTAACAGAATGGTGGCTCTGGGTGACTTACTCACTGGCTATCTTGCAAGACAGGGAACAGGTGAGAGACCTAATGATGAGGGGGGAAAAAAAAGGAAAACAAACTGAAAGAAGGCAATATTTATTAGTCATTAGAATAATGATATTACAATCCTGGGATTTTATTTACATTCTCCTGTATGGGTTGTCATAGACACAACCTCTGAAACTTCTCAGAGATCTCACAGATGTTTTCTGAATTTAATGAAAATCAGAATTACAGATTTCCATGGTCATGTGGACTACAGTTCCTTTGTACAGAAATAGATTAAATTGGTTAATATCTGGGCCCTCCAGTCCTATATTTACTTAACCTAGCCCTCCTTTGTTAACAGCAGTGTGGGTTTTAGACCATCTTTACTCAAGCTGACTGGACAGGTCCCGTGAATTTGTCAACCCATGTAAACCCTTTGCAGAAAGTGAAGGCACATAAAGCACACAAGGACACAGAACACTTTTGTGAGGTGGACCTCCCTTTCACTCTAAGCATGCAACTCTGGTCCTCATGTATAAAGCAAGCATGCCACAATTAAAATAGAAAAGAATCTGAGCACATCTTGTTCCCATCTGCATGACCTTGGGCAAGTCATTATTTATTGTTCATTAACATGTAACACTTTATGTCTCAGTTTACCCTTTCAAGTAATGAGTACAATGTGCTTTTTGCAGTTCGCTGCTGCTTGATGTTGAAGTTACTTAATAAGGTTATACTACAATCTTGCATGCAGGCTACTACACAACTGGAAAAAAAATGGAAGCCACAGAAGTAAACCATAACGAGTGATGTATCTTGGAATGCTGTGGAACACAGACAATATTACAGATTGGCTGATGATGAGTGTCCAAGTGAACTAGAATTGTTCTCTCTGATTCCAAGTGGGGGGCTAAATAGTTAATTTTCTTCCCTTAGTTCAGCAATTCCCCATACTCCAAATAGTTTGAGAGTCTCAAATTACATAACTGCTCTGAGGCTATTGAGAAGCACTGAGATCTGACCCATCCTCTCCTTTAGAATGCTGTTAGAGGAAAAACACTCTTCAAATTCATAGTAATAGAATTTTGGAGACACATCTGAAGATACCTAAGTCTAAATATTATGCGTGTATCTGTCTGTATACTCCTATTCAAGTCCAGGATCTAAATTAGAGACCAAATTGCCTTTCTCAATAAATATGACTTGCATAGGCTTTTTATGTACGCAAAATGAAGATTTACTATATTCTAGCAAGTTGGGGACATTGGTGCCACCTGTTCTGGCAGCTTAGTAAAATTTCTTTCAGCTTAGTAAAATAGGAAGTTCATCTCACCTGATCTTTGCTTTATTCATCCATTCATCTCTTGGGTTTTATTTTCTTCTTTATTCATTTGGTCCCACAAACATTATTATGTTTAATAAGGTGCTTCTGCATAGCTAAAAAATACTTATAAAAAATCCAATTGACACAGTTTCACAGTTCTGATCTGCCAATGCCAATATACCTCTTGCATCCTTTTGCGTTTTCCATGTAGTGATTCTCATTCCATGCATGCCTTAAAATAGGTCATTGGTGTTTACATCAGCAGCAGTTTTAGACATCACACAGTAGTGCTGCCAGTTCTGCTGATTGCAAGATCATTCCTTCTGAACTAGCAGTTCATCATCCACCCTGTCATTATCCTATAAAATAAGATCCTCATTAGGACTTTTCACCATCACTGTCTCTTATTTTCCTGCTTCTTTCTACAGATCTTTATCTTTCACCACAAATGTTCCCCTAATTTCCAAGCTCTTTTTAAGTGTTATCTCAATCTGTGTAATTTTCATTTTGTCAGCCCCTAATCTTTCCTCCAGTAGTTCTAGGCAGGTTAGTCATAACCTCAGTGTTGTTCAGCCCTCCGCCCCCCTCAGCTTCCTTATGATTATCAGCAGAATTTGGACCTTGCCCTTTCGAGAGAAAGATGCTTGGCTCTAGTTATGAGATGCTTTCCTGCCCACATACAGCCCATACAGCTGAGAGATTCAAGCCTTCAATTTCTAATTTGTTTTATTCTCTGTGCTGCTCACAAGCAGGTGCTGCTTGGGAAATCAATGACAGCTCCACACACGAAGCAGCTGCAAGACTGAGCCTTTAATGAGTCTTTTCCATTTCTCTTTTTTAGAAGCCATTTCTAGCAGCAATCTAAAATAAATGATACATATTGATAATGAAACTGATGCAAGTGAACATTACTAGCAAATGGAAGGATTTAGAAAAGGGAGGAAAAGACAAAGAAACTACCTTTTACAAAGGAAGTCAGTTTACATTAACATACCAGAATAGATATTTTCTTCTCTACAACTCACCCTTGACCAACATACCACTGGCATTTAAAAGACTTCCTAATTACATTTGATATGTGATTTACAGCATGATCACATCTGAGTTGGGTAGAGATTTCCCCTGGCAGGTTCACAAAATGTCTGAATTGGGCAGAGGTTTCCCCTGGCAGGTTCACAAAATGTCTGGAGTTGATGGCTGACTTGGCCCAACTCTTCCCACAGTGTGTTGATAGAAGATCATTTCAAGCTAGAGGAGTATCATTTTAAAATGAAATTGCATTACAAAAATAGATTGTTTCAAGATTCAGTACCTTTCTGAAGTTTCATGCTAGATTTGTGTTTGCTTATAATGGTGTAAATCAGCAGTAACTTCACTGCAGTACCAGAATAACTGGAAATAGCTAATACTGCTCTTTCTCTTCCCAATAAATTACCTTTATATATTGGAGAAGAGTTATTTTGAAACTGCTGATCTGCATTCAGGTGTGACTGCATGCCTCACCTGAGGGTTTTCTTTACCTTTTGTGTGATTTTTCAAGTGGAGCTATTCTCAACTCTGCCAAATTCTCCAAGTAGCACATAGCATAATGTATTTATGTAGAGTCTGTCTCTTGGGCAAGCTGAAGCAGTGGAAATTGCCCAGAGAAAATTGAAACCCTGATAATTGATTTTGCTAGCTCTTAAAGTTTCAAAAGACTTGAATCTTTCCAAGAATAAATCAAAAACTGTTCAGTAGCAGACCATGGGGATTCCCTCCAGATTCTTGGAGTGGTTTCCTTGCTAAAATGCAGAAATTATATTCTTAGTGATGTAGATAAGGAATTAAATTATTTGCTTAAAATAGTTAAGTCTGTTGCCTATTGGGGTTTTCTGTGTCAGCTAATTTGGCTGTGTTATTAAGTGCCATTGGTAGCCAGGATCTTTGAGCTGTGGAAGAAAAAAACGGGGCAAACATTAGGTATATGACAAACCCTTCAGGCCATAAAATCTTATTAGAAGGCAAATCACAACCTTCCAACCCTTTTGAAATTGATGTGGAGCTAGGAAATCTGTAGAAAATTGATACAGTGTGGAATGCAAATATATTACTCTCCCTCCCCTCCTTTTTTTACATTAACACAGGACTAAACAGGAGAGAAATGATTCCTAAGAGACCATCATGGAAAATGTCCTGTTGGTCCAGGTGTTTACAACATTTCTATAGAAGTAAATTAAACCCCGTGGAGATTGGTCTTGACAAACTTTTCATTGGAACATCATCCGACTATCCCAACACTGGTTTAGTTGTAGGTGCCAATGGCAGAAAAACGCTGCCAGATGCAGGAATATTCTGACTTCTAGACCACTCTTCACATGTCACTATGCTTTTGTGTCTCAAGACCCATTGTGAGTGCTCTTCCTAAATTCGAATTATATGTTTCGCATTTATAGGCATTTCTAAATTCATCATCAACACTATAGTTTCATTATATATTTTACATGTCTGCTTGTCACTGTGTATTATCATGTTATAAGTATATTCTATTATTATGTAATGACATAGGTATATTATGTTCATATTTAAACAGAACAGATCAACTTTATTTCATAGACTCATAGAATCATAGAATGGTTCGGGTTGGAAAGGACCATCAAGTTCCAACCTCCCTGTCACGGGCAGGGAAATTTCCACTAGACGAGGTTGCTGAAAACCCCATCCAGCCTGGCCTTGAACACTTCCAGGAATGGGGCATTTACAGCATCTTTGGGCAACCTGTTCCAATGCCTCACCAACCTCACAGTAAAGAATTTCTTCCTTACAACTTATCTAAATCTACCATCTCTCAGTTTGAAGCAATTGCCCCTTGTCCTATCACTATCTCTCCATGTAAAAAGTCCCTCTTCCTCATTTTTATAAGCTCCCTTTAAATACTGGAAGGTTGTTATAAGGTTTCCCCTGACCTTCCCTTTTCCAGGCTGAACAACCCCAACTCTCTCAATATTTTTTCATAGGAGAGGTGCTCCCACATTTTTGTAGCCCTGCTCTGGACTTGCTCCAACAGGTCCACATCTTTTTTGTGGTGAGAACCCCAGAGGTGGGCAAGTGGGGTGTCATGAGGGCAGAGTAGAGGAAGAGAATCACCTCCCTCGACCTGCTGGCCATGCTGCTTTTTATGCAGCCCAGGATGTGTTTGGCCTTCCAATTGTGTTTCTAATATACTTGACTGAAATAGTGGTATTACAGCAAATGGTTCTGCCCCATCACACTACAATTTGAAAAACCTGTATCCATCAAAAAATAAACCAAAAACTGTTCAGGAGGAAAGACATGAAAAACTCATTCAGATTCTTAGAGAAGTTCCTGCAGAAGAATAAAAAAATTATACTCCCACTGATATGGATCTGGCACTGAAGTAGCAGACCCTGGCAGTCCACTGAAGTCTGCATCCCTGTGTATGACAGGACTGGGAATGCTAGTCTCCAAATTTTCTTCTGCTGCTGGCAAGCAGGGTCTCATGGAGCAGAGCAGCTACAAGTTGCAGAGAGGTGCAGACAGCCCTTTCCTTGCCAGTGCAGAAGGCAGGAGAACCTCTGCAGCCTCTTTGCCTTCTGTCAAAAGACTGGCCTGCAGATCAAATCAGTCTGTATGGCTACCGGGGGATATTAGGGCTTCTGCAGAAACTAAGCTTTCATTTAGGTGTAAGAGGAAATAAGGATTGCCATTGCTTGTGGTGAAAAAGAAACCCTCAAAACTTTTTCAAGTGATTTTAACCAATGAAGTATTGCCTTCAGAGTCTGCATTTTTTAAAGCCCTTGAGCATTTGAGAGACTCTGAACATGAACCATTGGTCTTTCACCTAAACTATCCCATGGGACACAGAAAGAATACACAAGACTCCCAAAAGCAACACTGGCACTGGAGGGAGTGAGGAGAGCAGGGATCATCAGCAGGAGAGGGCTGAATGTTGGAGCTGTGGAAGATGGCCTAGGCAAAGAAGCTAAAAGGTATGTCAGAGAATAATAGGAAGAAAAACCAAAAGCTTCAATAGCGTTGACTTAATGATGAACTTGTCCTTCCATTTGGTAAGGCTGAACATATTTAATATTATATAGAGCAAATGGTAAATATAGGTAGAAATTTTTTTCCTCCCTGGTAAGTCTATCCTTCAAAAGATTTATGCTTCTGATGATTATGTTTAACTCAGAAATAGGCAGTTTCTTTTGTGACATTCCCTCTGACCGCCATGGAAATCTCGCTGTGCAACACAGAGTGTAGGGTTATTGATATGCAATCCAGCTCATAGCTGAATGTTGGGGTGTCCTGGCAAACCTGCCAGCCTAGGGCTCGGACGGACAGAGCTGCGCCTCGAAAAACCCCCTCAGTTTAATGTCATCTCTATGCAAATGTGTATTGGTTTACTCTGGCTCCCTTTTCCCCCCGGCGGTGCCAAGGGTTGTGTGCTGGCCCCAGGTTCCGTCCCTTCCCATCGGCTGCTGCTGTGAGCCCCGCCCCCGTCCCTGGGACCCTGGGGCCTGCCAGGAGCTCCCCGGTCAGGCTGCTGAAGGGGACGGGGGAATAAACCCCTCGTGCGGCCTCCAGCGTCTCCGTTCTCGCCTTCCTTTGTTCCCGGGGTCCAGGGGGGTCCAACCCGGACCTCCTGTGGACGCAGCTGCATCGCCTGGAGAGCACGCAGCCAGAAAAGGGAAAATCACAGATAGCACAGCCGGCTTTTAAAACGTGGTCTCAGCTACTTTGCTGAGCTAGCTCGGGATCTCACTCCCAAGCTAGCCAGCCCAGCAGCCAGGCAAAGAGACTGCTGAACACACCTGTAAAATAAACTCACTTTTGTTACTGCAGATTCTCAAGGAGTCATCCAGCTTTAATGTGAGGAAGGTACATTTCTCCTCTTTCTCATGTATTAGAGAATGGTTTCTTTCTTTTCCACAAAACAGGGACATGAAATGCCTAAAACATTGCAAAAGCTGAAACCTCAGACACTGTGCAGGCTTCATAGAAAGAATTTTCAGTCCACTCTCTCCTGAGCTGGCCAGATGTAACCATCCCAGCATGAAGAGTCCAAGTGCCAGTCAGTTGATTGTCCTCAGCATGTAAATTGCCTGCATGGCAGTTTCAACACACACCTCTAAATTTCTCTGTCTGGGGTTCCCTTTCCATCTCTAAGATGGTTATTTCAATTCACAGCCCAAAATCCAGCAGATCCCTTTTAATCTTCTGAAGCTACACCTACATGCTCCCCACAAACTTAGGAATAATGATTTTATCTGCACCTTTCTATTTCCTGACTGCACCAGAGACTGTTATATTTACTTGCATATTTAGGAACGACTCAGAATATGTAGCTTTGTACTACTCATTGCTGATTTTTATAATGAGGACGAGGACCCCAACTAATTTCTTGTTATCAGTACACTCTGATGTCTCAAGGACATGACCAAGTTCCCAGTGCCCAGTGAATCCCAGCACGTCATTTGAGCTGTGACGATGGGTCCTGTGCATGCTGTCAGGCTGTTGCAAAAACGAGCTGACACGTAATAGCTTTAACCCTAGTGAAAGAGAGCAAAGCTGAACGTGTCTTGCCTTGTGTTTGCCAAGGAGTAAGAATATGCCAGAGCAGGTTTCTGCAGCTCAGTTGTTACTTAGCTCCTTGATAGCTCAGTTGTGCATTTTGATCTCAGAGCTGATTTTATTTCAAAAGAAAAATTAACAGGGACTGGAACAGGAGAATTCTTCAGCCAAATCAGGAGGAGCATGAAGGGCCCATACAAACACTCTTATCTTCGCTGGTATTCTGATCTCTCATACTGCCCTGTCACAAACATCCCTAGAGTTTTATCTTCTCTCAAAACACATCCAGCCAGTTTCCAACCCTCTCCAAAAGATTTTCTACAGAAGCCGCTGACCTTGCAAGCTCATTCCTTTTCATTATCCCTAAATCTGTGACTTCCTTAGGAACACTACCAAGCCACCACCTGTGTATGAAAGAATTGGAAGAACTGATTTTCCCTTAAGACACAGTGTCCATGCATCCTCAGATTATAGGAGCTGCCTCTTCCAAGTATAGAAGTAAGACCAATGAGAAACCACCCCAAACATGAACTTTTTGCCCCACTGTCTCCACAAATATAGGAAGACCTTTAGTCCTCTCCAGTAAAAGTCGGAGATGCTGCCAACATACAGACTATTTCTGAGCTGGTGCTTCTTGATACTGAGCTGCCCAGTACTGCTTTTTCTGACAACCCTTGTAAATCAAGCACAAAGCATTTCTGGTTCCTCTGTTGCCATGGATCAGTTTGAAGGCTTACTCCAAATCATTGTAGTATTGTAGGTGTTTTGCCACCTTTTTTTCTGAGCTTCATTGTTTTTCACTGGAGACCAAGTTCCATTTCTCTTCTCATAGCCCTGGCTCCCACTTCCAGTACCAGCCTTTCTTTCCTCCATTGTTTGCATATCTGTACATTAAACTGACCTACATCTCCTTCTAGGGAGTGGGTAGGAGATGGTGCTTAGGCGATATGGTGCTTGATGGTGCTTGATGGTGCTTGAATGGCTTGTGGGTCACAGAAGTGGGAAATGCTGGTTGCTGCATAAGCAGCATGCAGCTGAGCTCCCTGGGGCTGCTCTGCTTGTTTGTATCAACAGCTCTGGGCCAACATGAGCCGGCATGGTCTCATGTAGAAAGTAGGTCAGGCAGGTTATCTTGGCAGCAATATTTGTTTGGGAGCTGCTGGGATCAGGGAGGGCAGCTACACCAGTCACCTCCTTTAGCACTTCTGCCTTAATGGAGTAGTTGGTCAATTCAGTGGAGGAGCACCATGGCAGCTGGCACTGGAGCACTTGTCCTGTGAGGGGGTGTTGGGTGTTCAGCCTGGAAAAGGGACAGCTTTGGAGGAGATCATCAAGAATATAGAGACAGGCTCTTTGTAGGAGTGTACAGTGGGAAGACAAGAGGCAATAGGCACAAGCTGGAACAAGGGAGGTTAAGGCTAGGCAGAAAGAGAAACTTTTTCAGTGCCCTGACAGGCCAGATAACAGGCTTCCCAGGGAGGCCATGCAGTCTCCATCCAGGGAGGCCATGCAGTCTCCATCCATGGAGGTTTTAAAGACTAATTTAAAGCCCTGAGAGACCTCATCTGAGATCACAGCTGAGCTTCCTTCGAACAAGAGCTTGAACAAAAGACATCCTGTGGTCTCTTCCAGCCAGTGAGTCTATGATTAAGAATCAGTCTGTTTTTAACAAATCCTGCCCAAATCCCAGGCTACAAAGGGCAGTCACAGCTGAGAGTTCACATTTTGGAAATCCATCCCAGTCTTTGTGGTAGACACAGAAAAATTCGACCAAGTTCAACCAATCCATAGTCAATATAGACAAATTTCACACAGCACAACGTGTCAAGTCATTAAGGGATTAATGCTTATATTTGAAGGGTAGCAGCTGTGTAAGTACCCTTCCTTTATTTTCTCTTTCTGAGGGCCCAAGTCTCTAATGTCTCGTGCTATCTCTGTCAGAGCAGGGAATAGCCAACACAGCTGGCTTACGCTGCCAGCCAGCAGGCAGCTTCCCCATGCGCCTATCAGAGACGGTCCCCTGCACAGTGCGCACTCAGCCCCTGCACTGTTTGCTCCTCCTGTGTCATTCTGTCCTTCCCTCCTCACTTGGTCTTCCTGTCCCTCTCCCCTCAGCGGCAGGATTACAGAACCAGTGTCCTGTTGCTGGCGTGCCCTTGTCTGAGCTTTCTGCCCGACTTTTTTCTCTGCTCAGCTCTTCTCTTTGCTCCGGTAAGTCTGATGAACAGCTTCCTTGCTGTCACTGCTTGGTGGCATGGCACAAGGACTTTAATATAAGTACTTCCCTTTGGGACTGTCAACCTGCATTTTCTAGGAATAGCCCTAGGAAAAGTCTGGGCACCATGACATCTGAGGAAAGCAGGGAGGTGTCCAAGGTCGTTGGTGAATGTAAGAAATGCTTCTCTTAAGAGTGATCAGAGAAATTTAAGATTACTTTGGTAGAGCTTGTGTTGAAGTGAGACTGGGGGCCATGGGTGATCTGCTACAACAGTCGGTGATCAAGATTCAGGACATGATTCAGCAACATGAGAGGTGAAGTAGGAGGCTTCAGAAAGCCTCCAAGTCTGGTTCTGAGCCTGTATGGAAACCTGCCATGAAACCTCCAAACTTTTGTTCAGTTTTGTGCTAGAAAACTGTGCATAAATCATAAAGCTATTCAAATGCAGTGTGTAGCTGATACAGCTGGTTTTATCACCGCTTTCTGAAGTAACACATAGGGCAGTGTCTAGACTATAAGAAGGTACTTGTATTTTTCTGAAGGTGATTGGAGCTACAGTAGCAGGGGCAATTCCAGAGTTTAATGTTTGCTGCTTCGAAGTGTCACTGCAGACCAATCTGGTGTTATATGAGGATAAAAATTCAGATTTTATCAGCATATGTTGGCTGGTGCAAATATATGTAAAGCTTTGTCTTAGAGAAATGTGTGTGTATGTGAACTTCGAGCATAAAGTGCTAAATACCATCACCCATTTTAGAAGAGCTTAAAATAGCTCCTGGCTGCGGAGCAGGTGCCATGTGTCCTTCTGCTGAATACATAGCAAAAGCTAAATATAGACCAATCTGTAAACCCTCTAGAAGTTCAAGCTGCAAGAAGGAAATCAGAAAGCAAATCCCATGAGAAGGAAGGGGAAGCACACTGTTTATAAAAGATAAACAAAACTCTATAACAGCGTTCAAGGCAGCCTGCGAGAGAAGCTAAGAAGAAGACGCTTAACTTATGTTTTGGTCATGCCAGGAGGGTGCCTGGGCAGCGGTGTCGGCTTCAGCAGTGCAAGAGGTGGGCTGGCACACCCCAGCATGGGAACAATTCTCCTAGCAGCAGTGGGATGGCTATTGCAGCTCTGCTAAATCAGTCAGTGGCCCTTGCCTACTGACCTTTTACTTTGGAAATACTGGCTGTTTGCAAAGCACAGTGAACGCAAATTTTGCCATAAATGTGAAATATTAAGGGATATAGTTACAGACAAACAAACTTAGCATGTAACCAGACTGATCTGAGGTGCACACCTTTTGCTGCTGCCTCTGGGTGCAGCTGTGGCTATGCTGTGTGCTCAGCTATGCTGAAAGCTCAATTTCTGTCCTGGGTTATCCCAAGTTCTTAACAGAAGAAGAAGGAGAATGGCAAAGAGTCTTTCTCAGAGTGGGGAGGCAGCAGCACCCTCTGGCTTTTGCAGGTGTTTCCTGCTGAGGGAGAGGAGGACCACAGTGACTATTTGTATGCAGCAACCACAAGTGTCAAGTTTCCAGCCAAAACACCAGGGCCAAGAAAGGTGCTGATCTCACAGCTGTGGAACAGGTCCAGGATTTGGGAATGCAGGAGGAAAAGAGTAAACAAGATGCAATGCTCAGACTCAGTTGGACTGGTCAGTCTTCCCCCTCACCGTGGAACAGGATAAGGCTGTTTTGGAAATTCAGGTACCCAGAGGCAACAGTAATGGTAGTAGGAGCAGCAAAACTCAAGAGGTGGATAGTCTAAAATTGGACAAGTCTGAAAAACCAAGGAATTCCTCTTCTGGACTCAGTCACCTAATTTTTACGCATTACTGTGTTTAAGATAGCATATAATGTAAACACTTTGGGTCTTGCTGAGATTGGCACCGAAAGTCTTTTATGGCCTGATAAGGGAGAATTCCTTATGTACATCAAGATGAAGCAGGCTAGAGCACGAGGGAGAACTGGGGCCAGCTGCAGTAAAATCTCCCAGCATCAAAGGCTGTAAGCAGGTAACTCTCAGATGCTGTGCCTCCCTCGCCATAAACTGCGACGCTGTGGAAGCCGTTGTGCAAAACAAGGTACAGAAGTCTTCACAGGCATTGTGTTTGTGCTGGAAAACAGTTATCAGACCTCTGGTTTAACCTGAAGAAGAACAAAATAAAACATTAGGATATTTATTTGTGTGTGTAAACACAACCCCCAGTATGACCCAGCAGGTGGGCGCCTTTGGGTTAGAAGTTCATTGCTGTGTATTTCTGGGTTTCCTGCCTGCTTACCATTCTGGGCTGGTGAATGGAAACTCAGCAGATGTGAATTGCCATGGCTGCTGACTGATTGTAACTAATCCCTTTCTAGCCAGGAATGTACGTTAGGGAAGATTTCCTGCAAGGCCAGCTTTGTAAACCTCTTGTGTCCTTGATTCTAAACATCCAGTTTCTCTTTCATGCACCCATGTTTTTCCCTTGTTACTGAGACACACCATGCACAGATCAATTGCCACTGTTCATTTAAAGCCTACTGTATTTGCAGACATGCTTTGTGACTCACATAAGAGGAATCCTTTAGCCAGACAGTGCTACCACATGAGCGATGAAGTTGGGAGTTGGGAGAGAGCCAAGGGAGAGAGTTGGGGTGCAGAGAGAACATTGACTTGAGCCTACTTACAAAGAGGGGGAGATAGTCGGGAAAGAAATTAATATTTGGAAATGGAGCATTTTGCAATCCTGTTCTCCCTCTGTGATGAACATATTACAAAAACAGCTATTTTAAATTGGAAATAAACTTCATGAGAGTTTTATTCTGCCTAAACAAGAGCTGGTAGTCCTGGGTTTTCTAGCTGATTGATTGCCAACTGCCAATTAGCTCAAATTAATGATTGCAATTGTAAACACTAGCCTGAACATGTCAGAGATAAACACATATTCTATGGAGCATCTAGCTTAGCCTTTACAATACTCTTACTGACCTTGAATTAGTTGGCAGTCAATTAACTCTAGTTAAAAAAGAACACAAACAGGAGGGTAACATTTGTGCTATCTGGAATTATTTACCTAAATTGCACATAAAGGGTCTAATTTTTCAATGTAAATTAAACTCAATATGACATCAGATAGATATCATTTTACAATAGTTTTGCAGTGATATAATGACTATGCCACAAGGAGTAACGAAAGAATGGGATGCAATTGTGTGACAGGTCTGTGAGACCAGGTCCAGATGCATTCCTGAGCCATTTCTGCTGGCAAGTTTTATCTCTGGGAGGACTGCAGGGGCATGGATTTATAGCTAACAGTTTTCAAGCACTTCCTGAGCCCACTCAAAGCTTTCAATTAGTTGCTTGAGAGATGATAACTTGTTTGACTATCTTATCTGCAAGCCTGGTCATATAGCTAGAAAATCAAATCTTGAAAAATGTTGCCTTAGTGATGGCCATCACTGCACTTCCAAACATCACTTTGACTGCAGAGAGTTTAATAACACCAAGTCATTTATTACAGTAAATGACATCTCTCTTATCGTATAATGCCTTCGGCCATGTTAGTTTACAATTCTGAAAGCTGTAGAAAATTAGACACTATAGAAAATATATGTTACAGCCTGTTTGAACAGGGAACAAAATGCTTCCCAGTTAGCTCCATGTTTTCAAAGCAAGTTGTCTTTTAAGAAATAAGAAAGCAACCACTTCAGATGCTGGAAAGAACCAACCAAGCAAGCTTCTTCCCCTCTTCCTTCCCCGCAGGCACCATTGTAAATCATATCATTAAAGAGAGGAGCAAAAATCAGTCTGGAAAAGAGAAAGGACTCATGGCTGGAAAGAGTACGGAGTCTGCAGTCAAGCAGCAGTGGGGGCTAGTTGCAGAGCAAGGCCCAGCTGTGCACCCCACACCTCTGCATTACTTCATGAGGGCAGCACAGAGGTGCCAGCAGCCTCTCCCCCTGAGAGGGAAGGGGCCTTCACTACTCTGAGTTTTCCTGGTGCCCAGGATGCTCTTGCTGACACCCTCATTGCCAGCTCCTGGGTAAGCCAGAGCAGGAACACAGGTATGTTAGGGGCTCTGTATTTGCCTGGCTGAGTGCAGCTGCTCAAAAATGCGAGAAAACAAAAGCTTCCCTTTGCAAACTGGGAATAAATTAGCTGAAATTTGCCCCACAAAACACCACGGACTATCAAACTACGTTATGCGTGGTTGATTTTATTTCACTGTGATTTATTCTGTATTTTTTACTTTGTCAGAGAAGCTGTCAGCAGCATGCAGCAAGTACAAGAGAAGGATGGTTTAGAGCTGTTTATCTTATTCTTTGCTGTTATTGTGATGGTACCAAACCACGTCTCTTGTAGATCAAGCACCATACTGGGCTTTCCAAGGACACAGGGCAATTTTCGGTGCACCAATTTCATTTAAAGTATTTTTCGTGATTATTGACTTAAGATGTGCCAACAGGAGAGAAACAGGAAATGAAACTAATGCAGCTCTGAAGTGAAGCTGCCCGTATCGGTAGCCAGCATTGCAGGTAAACAGATCAAGAAAAGTAAACGTGTGGCAAATAGTGTATGCCAGGAGGAAAATGGTATAAGTGACTGGGGTGTCTTTCATGTGTCATTGCTGGCAGTGGGAATAGGAAGTTTTCATTTTTAAATGTTAGATTTGGGTAGGTTTTTCTCTTGGAAAGTATGTAATTTGCTTTTCTCCTTGCAGGCAAATCACCTTGGTTATTTATCTACGTGTGATATATTTGTCAAGCCAGAGCCAATGGATAAGCTGCCGTCCCAGATTTCACACAAAATCATTTACGTGCTGGCCAAGCTTTGGGAACAGCTTGATGGCTAATTCTGTATGCCTTTAAATTAACCTTCCATTTGTTTTTTTGTCAGGTACTGCACCAAGCATGGAGAATGACCAGTCTTCCACCTCACCCGGGCAGGACGTCCAGGGGCAGAATGGGGACAAACCTGCCCCTGGCCTGCCGTCCCCTGCTCCAGCCCCCACGGAGCAGCCAAGCGCATGGCCCGAAGCAGCTGTGTGTGACATCTCAGAGGAGCTGAGCCGGCAGCTGGAGGACATCATTAAAACCTACGGGTCTGCCACGAGCCTGATGGAGAAGGAAAGCACTGCTACAGGAACCGACAAGCCTGAGAAGGGAGAGCCAGGCAGCTTGGAGGATGCAGAGTATGAAGATGGAAATGAGGAGAGTGAGAAAGAGAAGCCAGCTCCTGGGGATGCTTCCAAAGTGAAGGAGCCCAGTGGCAACAAGGAGCAAAAGCTGGAGAAGAAAATCCTGAAGGGACTAGGCAAGTATTTGCATAGTCACACACCCCTTCTGCAAACTCAAGTAAGAACTCCCTGGTCCTTTCTTTTTACCCTGTTAAGTTTCTGGTGTGGATGGTAGGGATCTACAGCTACCACTGAAAATTACAGTGACCATTACAACTTTTCTATAACTGATAATTATTTTTGGCATTACCCAACATGAAGGCTATATCAGATATTAGTCCTCTAAAAATAAAAGTTTAAGATTTTATCACACAACACCAGTGTCCTACTGGGCCACCCAAATTGGTTAGCCAAAGCTGTCAGTCCAATGACACACTGCACAAAATCTCTTTAAGATGAAGGAAAACCCAGCCTTTCATTTGTACCTCAGTGAAAGTTTTCTTCTCCTGTCTCCTCAGGTATGACTACTCACGAGTCACAACGGTAATAATGATGCTACTATGTGGCATGGGAACCTGTGGAATAAATTCACTGTCATGCCCAGGTTATTTTTCATTTAGCAAACCCCTGGACTCATCGTATAATATATATGAAATAAGCCAATACATTTGTTCTCTAATACCTCATCTCTGGCAGGGCTGTTAGTTGAGCTAGAAAGAAGTCTCAGCAAGTTTTTGTGTACATGTACTTTCTGCTGGGTAGCCACTAGAGAGCAATGTAGTTACATTCCAATCTAACATACATGTAAATTATTTCCCTTCCTACATTTAACTCCGGCCAATCTTCAAGTCTCTGCTTTGCATGAGAACCTGAACCCAAATGCAGACTAAGCCTGTAAAGAAATCACCACAGGACATTCTTACAGACAAGGAACTAAGCACAGGACAGAGCATAGATGTTTTTCTCAAAAATTCTTTGAATGTCCAGAAGAAAGTTCCTCCGTTTCTACTACCTTGGCTTTGGTGTAGTTACTGGTACCTCAGCAAGCTCAGTGAAAACCCTACCAACACACAGTTCTCCATCTGCACTTGTGACAGTTCACACTAGGATTTGATTTTAGCTCACTTCAACTTACTTGTGCTGATGCTGTAGAGAGAACTTAGTGTGAAATAAAGGATTTTCTCCATAGACCGTACTCCTGGACTGCACTAGACTTGAAGGAGTAAAAGTCCAGCCCAAAGCGGAAGGCAAATTTTGTCTCACAGCCTTGGGAAAGAGGAGCATTTGGAAAAGCATGTCCAAGCCCCTGGGACCACCGGCAACTATATCTCCAGGGACATCAGGGACACTTTGTACTTGATGAACAATCAATGTTCAAGCTCCCACTTATACCTGGGGCTGAAATGAAAACCAAGAGGTATCAGAGAAGAAGTAATACCTAATTGGCTGTGCAGTGATTTAGCTCTGCATACCCAGGGAGTTATTAGACTGTCTGTGGTATACAAGCTCTTTTCACTACGTCAGGGAACTGATTTACACCAGTATCACATAGCCAAGACCTGGCTGGCAGTACCTATAACTCTCTGATTGTTTACTTCCACACCATAGTCTCCATATATGACTTAATATTCCTGATATCTTGTGTGGGTTGATCAGCAAAGGAGCTGAGTACACCAGATTTGATCCACTTTCACTTGCAAAGACATCTGTTCCTGAGCCTTCAGGGTCCAGGCCCTTTCTGTCCTATTTCAGTCAAATGTGCCACATGTCCTAATCATACTGCAAAAACATTGAATGAAAATCAGATTACACAGGACAAAAGCATTTCACAGACAGTGCTTTTGCTAGAAGAAAGCCCATTACTGAGGTCTGAAATGGAGGAAAGTTCTAGCATGTTTGCTCTTATGGGGCAAAGAAAAACCCAGAAATTTATAGCAAAACTTATTCCTTTCTTTCCAAAATGCCTCATTTCACCCTGTGTTTTCACAGACCCATGCATCAAACAACCAATTTCATAACAGTACATCAACTACAAACCACCTCTAGCATCAAATCTCTGTTTCTTTTTTTCTAAGGAAAAGAAGCCACCCTACTGATGCAAAGTTTGAATAAGCTGAGTACTCCAGAAGAGAAGCTGGACCTGTTGTTTAAGAAGTATGCAGAGCTGGTTAGTACTACATTGGCTCTTTTCTTTACAAACTGTCAATACAAGAAAGTATAAAAAATACATGACATGCAGCATGGTCAAACCTCACGTAGCAGTAGTGTCTGTCCTGATAAGTGAATCCCAAAACAATTGTCATGGTCAGATAATTGTGGGTGAAAAAGAGAAAAAAAAGTAAAAAGTGAGGAAAACAAGATTTAGGTCAAGAAGTTGATAAGGCAGAATATTTCTACTTAAAGGCAAATCTACCAAACTGACCCACACTGGAGACTGGTGTTAAGACTCCTGCCTTCACCTCCTGCAAGGAGTTTTGCATGCTGCTGTTGTGGGTATTGCTTTAAATTATGTACTGGTGATTTCATCAAAACGAAAATAGTACAGGACTTAGTATAAAACTTCCTATATTAGGAAGCAGATAATAGACAACTGAGACTAATTGTAAGAGAAGCCACAACACAATGCAACGAAGAGTCAAAGCCTCTGCCACCATAATGTCACTGCTGTAAAAATGCCACCTACCTGACTGTTCTTCCCGCACTTAAGATGGATTATTTTCAGATGAAGGGATTTTCTTCTGTGTAGTCAAAGGACTGTATGACCACAAGCTATGGAAATCTTACAAATGAAAAGGCTGCAGCATTTTACACTTTGTGGAGTGCTGAAAAATGTGCAAAGCAGAACATGAACTTTGTAATTGGTTTTATGCACAGATGTGTTCATGTCTCATCATAATGTGAAGCGAAGTTTAACTTTCCCTTTTTTCATGTAAAATCCTCCGATTCCCTAAATTTGACTCAGGCTGTTCATAGTTTATCTCATGCTTCAAGGGACTTCATGCTCATGGATTAGCTGAAATAGGTCTTCTTCCTCTATAGAGTACTCTCCACTGCCTTCAAATGGCATTGGAGCACTGTATAAAGCAGGGGCCATATTGCCAGTAGCCCAGGCAGAAGAAAGGTGCTAAAACAAAAATACTGAACACTTGTTTCTGACATACTGTGCAATGTCACTAAAATAAATCATTCAGTAAATACAACTAAAACCTTGTTGGAGACAGCCTTACCCTGCTCACTTGGAGCAGCTGAGGGACGTAGTGTGATTAATGGCTTGTCAGCAGTTGGCTGTAGCTGTGACTGCTCTCCCTGCTCCCTCTTGTCCGTTCCCGTCACACACTTTGGATCACATCTTGTTTTTGCTGAGTTGTTTTTCAGCCAGATCAGCTACCTGGTCTGGTGAGCCGTGTGGTGACATAAACACTTGTTGCAGTTCAGCTCAAGGGAAGGTGTAGCCGTGTGACACATGTGCTGGAAGTGGCTTCCCCTGCTTCAGGTAGTGATGGGGCTGACTGTGGCTGAAGAGGTTCCTGGTCCTTGGGTCCCAATGCAGCACCAACCCATCCCCACAGCCACCCAGCAATGTGTTATTTCCCTGCCAGCCCGTGCCCTGGCACAGTCTGTACGACTGTGTGCACACAGCGGGCTGGAGCAGGGGCCGGTGAAGGTAGAAGCCATGCCAGCGGGGATGGGGAAGCGAGACAGCGCAGCCATTTGGGCACAAGCTCTGCCACGCTACTCGCCAACAGAGAACGTTTCGTTCACTAAATCCAGTGTACTGGGTTAGTAAAGCAGACTGTGGTTTAGTACAGCTTTTGCCTACAAACAGCTGTTGCAGAATATTTTGTAACTGACTAATTTTCAGAGGTCCTGAGAGTCTCACAAGTGCTGGGTGCAAGAACAATACGCTAATAAATAAATATGAGCACTGTCACTGTCTGCAGTGGAATCAAGATAAAACTTTTTTTTCCTAAATTGACTGTTTATTTCTCTAGGTCATCTTTCAAAAATCATAATTCCTTCTATTTGCAGTTAATTTTAGCTTCTATTTCATTAATTATTCTTAAAAAATTATCACTGGGGACCCTTTTGGCATTCCTATTTACCAGTGAATTGCCTTTTTCAGTGCAAAAGTAACACCATGTCTTAGATATTCCTAAAAACTGAGATATAAGTTTCTAGTGCACATAATATTAATGGGGGGGAAAAAAAGGCAAAAAATGCTTGGAAGACTTCTCATATCATGGTTAAGACCGACTTTATTCTAAGCCCCCTATCTCAAGCACAGTTTCAGTGAATCATGTGAAATTTGGATAAATCATTATCCACTGAGCATAGGCTGTGCATGCAAAATGTGAAGCAAAAAGAACACTTTTTATGTTTTTCAATGGAAAGGGGAAGTGGACAAAAACAAGCTTATGAAGGAAAAAAATCTCAGAAATGCAGTTTCTTTTCCTACAATACTAGAAAAATTACTTCAGCTAGTGCAGCTTGATTAGATGCAAAAGCCCTTATTGTGATCTACTGGAGTAAAAATAGACAATGCATATGTTAAAAGTTGGACATAAACTGTAAATATACTCCAAGCTGGAGAGAGCATTGTTTTGTGGTACACTTAGCTGTGATTTGATTACTAATACACGGAGATCTCTACTGTAAGCATAAATTTCTGAACATCTGCAAAAAGCAGATGGAAGTGTAAAATATGATGCTGTTGACTGTCTTGTTTGAGCTCCACACCATTCCCCAGTGCTCACAGACTTTCCCAGTCATACTGGGGTTAATAATTAGTACAATTGGTACATATTATTAGATAATGTAGTCTTAACAGCAACTGTTATTAGTAAGGTTCGCATGTTTAAGATCATGTGCTACTGTTTTTCAATCAGAAAACATCCGGACTTCAGAAATGCCTTGCAATCTATGCACACCTGTGATACAGTGAGGAGGGTTATTGTGTGTTGGAACAGGAGATGAAATCATTAAAAGTTTCGGAGGTGAAAGGCTTCTTTGACTTGACTGTTAGGGTGTTAATTTACAGTACAGGAATTTTTTTTCCAAACATCCAGTGATAAACATGTGTCAGAAGAAATGACCAGACTCTGCAGGGATTACTATTAGCAATTTTGTTGCTGGTCTTCTATGTGCCCTCCAAATACACCCCGCTCCCTACCAGCCTTCTAGGGGAGGCAGGAGCCATGCACCTACAGAACAGCAGGCTCCCAAAGGAACATCAGGGACTGTCCGTGTTTCTTCCAGGAATTACATGGAGACAAAGAGCCCAAAAGAGGTTTGATTCACCATGACCCACCCCCACTGATGACAGGACCTCCAGAAACACAACTGACAGATGCTCCCAGGTGGTCCTGTGAGCCAGAGGAGCCTGGCAAGAGGAGGTGCCCACATGTCATTTTGGGAAACTCTTCCCTGAAGAGAATTCTCCTCCATCAGCAACAAAGCCCCCACACAAACAGCATTCCTGGTCTCCAGAACCTCTTTTGTTGTTTTTTCCAGCAGGTTCCTGGGTATTTAGGAAACTGCTTCTTTTTCAGGAAACTGTAAAATAGAATGAGCAACTACTGTATTACCTCATGATCTGGAGAAATCTCACCACATAAAGCACTACTGACTGCTCTAGTTCCAAATGTTGAAACAAAAATAAAAACCTCACAGATGTCCTTCAAAGACATTCAAACCAAAGAAGGAAGAGCTAAAATGGTGTGACAAGAGTGTTAAGAATTATATTCACCCACCCACAGTACAGCATACTTGGGACTGTTGCAGCAAGCAGGCTTGGGAGTGTCCAGGTTCCTCTCTCCTCTCCCATTAGTGCTGGTAAATACAAAACATTTCCTAAGAGGTTAAGAAAGTGTGAAGACTTTCCCCAAACCAAAACAGCTCCTTTTCTTTTTTCTTTTCTTTTCTCTTTTCTTTTCTTTTCTTTTCTTTTCTTTTCTTTTCTTTTCTTTTCTTTTCTTTTCTTTTCTTTTCTTTTCTTTTTTTCTCTTTTCTTTTCTTTTCTTTTCTTTTCTTTTCTTTTCTTTTCTTTTCTTTTGTCCCTCTTTGTTTCATTTTAATCCATTTCTCTGTTTTAATCCCCGTTTTGCCCAGCTGGAAGAACATCGTGCCGAGCAGAAAAAGCTGAAGTATCTACAGAAGAGGCAGGCCCAGATCACCAAGGAGAAGGACCAGCTGCAGAGTGAGCACAGTCGAGCCATCCTCGCCCGCAGCAAGCTCGAGAGCCTGTGCCGAGAGCTCCAGAGGCACAACAAGAACCTCAAGGTGAGTGGGAGCCTTATCACGGTACCCAGTGGTGGGGGGGAAGAAGATGTTAACACTTTCCCATTTCCCTCTAGTGCCAAATCAAAGAGAATTTTGCGTCTTCACATGCAATATATAATTATATATACATTCTAGTCTTGAGGTCCATTTACACCAAGACCCCTTTACTTCTCACTTGGAAATATCCCAGCACCTTTGGACACTTTTGCCCACACTAGCTCTAAGCCCTCCGTGCATTATTAGGGAGCTCAGTGCAGAGAAGAGCAGCGGTGCTAACAGACCAGGTGCCTCACAGTGCAGATGCAAATGTACGTGCATGGACAGAATCACAGGAACACCAGCTTTCCCCCAGTGGATTCAGAGGAGGCTGGTGGGGGTTTTCATGTAATTCAAGCACTTGGACTTTTTTAAGTAATTTGTGAGGGTCAGTCAATCGGGACATTTGCCTCATGACACCAAACGTCAAGACAGGAAGAATGCCAACATTATTTGTGGAAGTCATTCGGATTACAAGAATCAGTTCAAAGAGGACGTTTTCAGGAGTGTCAAAAGGCTGGGATCCATATGCCATGTCTGCCAATTGCTTGGTGCATCACGCCATTTAAATGTGAAATGTATAATATGATTATGCTCCTAGAAAAAAATGTGTGTTCAAGAAGCACATTTCTGTTGTGATTGTCCTTTTTTTCTGAGTGCATGTTAGTGATGGTGTTGGTATTAGTATACAAAAGGCCTCTGTTTGATCCATTCAAACCCTTTCTTTATGGGGATATATTTATGTAGAGAATTACACATTTGAATTGTCAGCAGCAAGAATTATACCTGATATAACCTCTAGAAATGGTAATGCATTTTCATTCATTTCCACTGGCTCAGGAGTGGGCCTTCAGGGTCTTGCTCTGTCTTTCATTGTGTGCTGGTAAGAATACAGCTGGGAGAGGGAATAATCACACATACACTCAAACTGTGCACTAGCAGAAGGATAAAAGCAGTTTAACAGATAGGGAAGCTAGAAGCAAATCTCTCTGTGCTCAGTTATGGTCACGCAGAACTGGTAGTGAAAATTAAATTTGTGCCTGTCATTTGCATTAGACCTGAGGTATTCCTCTATATTGACCTACAGCGATTTACCAGGATATCTGTGCGTAAAATCTTTCAAAAGAAATACAAGCCACTTTTAAAGTGAATTAAGAATATAGTGTACAATGCTTTGCATAGCCTTAACTGATATTTCTGACCAAATCATATCAGTGGAACAAATCAGTGAAGACTGAGGTATAGAGAAAAAACTAATTCTATTTGGAAAACATATGTGGAACAAATTTTGTTGAATTCCTCATGCAGTTTCCCAGCTACTTTATGCGTATTAATCTTACTACTAGAGAGAATGATTTTTTCCTTTCTCTTTGTATATAAATACTTCATTACACATTTCATCTTTGCAATTAGCAAAGTCTCTCTCCAATATTTTTTCACCTGTTGGACTGCTTTACTTTGTGACTAGGTTCTCTAAATAAATCTGTAAATTTCAGACTCAGTTCTTATTTTTAACCTGTATCTATGCCAGGTGAGCCAGGGAAGGTACCTGAGGTGATCTGGTATTGGGAAGAAGTGTTCAACTTTTCATCACTTCTTTCTAAGAATTTGGAGACCTTTTAAGAAACCCAGAATACTATCTTTCCTCTGGTTCCTGTGCTATCATTGTAGAAAAAAACCCAAAGTTAAATAAGACAGTAAGACAAAATACATTTGCAGAATGCTTGAGGAATTAAGTAATAAACAAAGGCATTCATTGTCTTTATCCAGTTTTGTCTCTCTAAGAATTTTAGCATAGTTCTTGGAATATTTGCCTTTACGTTTCAGCTCCTGGAATCTGTGGATGTTCAGAGACTCATGTTCTATTTACTTAAATGAGTGCAATTTTCTTTCACTTATGACTGTATTGAGAGGGCCCAAAACCAGAAAATCCATCAAATGTTAGTTTTAAAATCTTATGCTTAAATATTTTTATTTTGGTTTTGGCAGGACAGAGAAGCTGGTTCATAATTTTTTAGTGCTTGGGATTAGCACCTCTGATTATGTTCCAAAACGTGGAAAATAGAAACTAGGCAATTGTGTCATTCCAATAGCAAAGGAGAAACCTGGCCTGCCCAGATCAGAAACCCCCTCTGACTTACCATGTGGTACATTATATGCACATCACGTCATGTAAATGTCATCTTCACTCATCTGGTGTGTGGAATTTCCATTAACTGCAGATCCGTGCAGCCAAGTGGTGATGAATATGCAATGCAGAGCTGCATTGAAAATCCACAGGGCAGATCAGAGAAGAAAAATTTCTGGTTAGTACTGGATACCAGCCTCAAATTCTCACTTACATACAGTCCAGCTATTCTGATTATTTCCTTGCAGTTACACAGATGTTTAATTCTCCCTCCAATAAAAGCAGAATAAAGGTTTGTGAAATAGTGGAATGTGTTTCCACTGCAATTAAGAGCAGCTCTGCTAAGAGCAACAGCAACTCACTTCTCTGCATGGAGTTCGTGTTCTGCCAATTATCTGACAGTTTGGTAGCTATTTAGCATCTTGTAGTGACATGAGCATCTCAGGTCCCTCGTCCTTCCTGCCACCAGTCATTAAGCAATGACTTTCATACAAATGTCACAAAAGTCAACAGCTTCAGTTATGGGCACAGCTCCAAACTGTCTCAGACTGTCGTGTCTGGGAATGAAGAGCACGGTTCATTGAAAGAAAGCATTCCTCGCTCTTATCATCTTGGCTCATATGGCTTCAGCAGACCAATAGTCTTCTGGAACTGCCCCATAGAGCAGTATTCCAAGTAATTCCAAGAGAACAATTCCAGTATCAATCACATTCTTCTATTTGCAAATGATCTCACATTCCTGTGCTAAATCCCAAACTGCAAAATATCCTGTCTTAATTTTAACAAGGTTTTACTCATTGCATTCTTACATTCTTGGCAGCAAAACATGAGAGCAAAAACAATATTGCACTAGGGCACAAGAATATATGTTTGAAAGGGTAAACATGGAGTGCAAAAGTTCAGAAAGGGCAGAGAAAAGAGAACAACAGTTTATGGCTGGTCTCTGCACAGTGCTGTAGCCACACTTGTCCTTCTGCTCAGCCAGCTCCCCTCACCAACACCTACCCTTAATCTGTGACTGGGATCTCAAGGATTTAACTAATGAGGGCCCCTGGGACACATACCAACCCCCATCCCCAAGCAAACATCCTTCTCAAGTATATTTTTCTCCAAAGCAGAAGAGATACAGAGAAATACTGCATCCTGCAAATAAATGCTTGCTGGCTCAGTGTCTTTAACCATGAATCTTTGTATTGTCTCTGTGCTCTGTATTGTATAATTTTTCTACCTCAGAAGAGCAGGAAATAAGATCCTCTGAGTAACACATGTACAAAGGGTTGGATTTTTTACATTTGCATAATTGGTAGTCTCAGGATGTCTTGTTTCACCTTGTGATAGAACTGTTTGGTGTGACATACGCACAATCCACCTTTCTTTGTTTTATATTCATATGGACTTACTACTCTAGAGAGCTTTAAACCACAGTGGTGACATGTTATAACACTACTTGGTCCACTGAAACAATAAAATATTTTTGAGAAAGGATGTTTTGAAGCCACAGAAATAGGACTTCAGACATGCAAGTTCAATTTCTCACTCTGACTTCTGGAAGTGAAGCACCTTCTGCCTGCTCAGGGCTTCACCTCTGTAATGGAGAACTAAGAGGCATGAGGAGTTTTTTAAACTGCGTATTAGAGATAAAATGGAGTTCTGACTTTACCAAAACTACCTAGGAATTCAAGTTAAATTTGGAACAGTTTCAAACAAAAATAAAAAGGATGACATTGTTTGTAAACATACCCTTTTAAAAGAAAATTAAATGTTTCCTTTTGGGAATGCTAAAGGAGTAGGTTTAAAACATCTTCTGAGCAGCGTTTTTAACTCTACTTTGGAAGAGCATTCTTCTGCTAAAAAGATTTAAACAAGAAATACCTACAAACCACTCAATTGCTGGTCAAGAAAAATGTTCCAAAATCATTCTCACCAGTTGAAAAAAAAAAACAAATTGGAGAGCTTCTCTTTCATCTTGCTGCAAATTTTCCATATGTCCAATTTCCACACCACATACTGAACCAGGACTCAACCCCCAAGTCATTTGCCCAGCTCCTCATGAAATTCTTCCTTCCTCTTAGGAGAGAGAGTCCTTCTGGGCTCACACTTTGTATTACTCTGTTTATGAGTATGCACACAGGTTCTTGTGTGAACTGCAGAGCACAGCAGGGCTCCATGGTGATTTCTGTGCACGAGGGTATTATTAATGGCTCCATTGTTTCTCCCCCATCATCCAAAGCGCTGTCATCTCTATAGCTCCCCGGACAGCAAAAGGACAAACATGCCCTACCTTGAACAGCAGCTGTCCTAGATCAGGCTCGTGTTGTACATGCCAAGCAGACATTGGGTCATTTGGTATTCACCTTGCTTCATGAGCAGGGCCTGAATCAACACCTGCTATGTCACATTCATGATACAAATTATACCTTATTAGAGTCAGCTAAGGCTTTATTCAAATATATTTATAGAAAATATCCGTATGCAGTGTTATCAGAAATTTTTATGCAAATTACTATGCTAGTTGAAACCTTATTAGAGTATGCTATTTGCATGCTGTGGAGTGAGTTCTTAACATGGTCCTGGCGTGATTTGTAACTACAGCAGATATGGTCCTAGCCACTCTGTATCAGGATTACATTCCCCAGAAGGGCAGACTGTCCTGGAGGAAAATGATGAAGGAAGAAAAATAGTCTGTATTTCTGGATCCAAAGCAATAAATCCATATTCTTTCTGCATTTTCTTTTATATAAACAAATCCAAAACAGAACTTCAATAACAGGGAAAAAAAAAATAAATCTGAAAGTCTGCTTTGATTCTGTTGGAAACAGCGCACAAGCTTTCCTTGATTCCACTGGCTAGTAAATTAGTGCAAATGTTCATGTCAGTTAAAAAGTTAGGGAAGGAAAATTGAGGAATTGGAAGGAATTCTTCAGAAAGTGATGGATTTTTCTTAAAAATTTAAATCCCAAAGGCCATTAATTTGATATGAAGATTCCTTGTTAAAAGGAGGCATTTTAAAGGGTGATTTTTTAATTCAGTTAAAGAGAATTTTGATAAAAGAGCTTTTGACTGCTTCCACTAAATATCTTCTTCCAAAGCAAAAGCTGTGATGCAGTATCATGAAGCAAGGCATGCATGTATGTCCTCTCTTTCAGGCTTGCTTTGATCTGAAGCTCTGCTCTGCGTCCATCTTTATAAATGCAAATTCTTAGTTCCCTAATCTTTTCAAGGCCACTGTGTAATTTGCTCTGTAAATTTAGAATCATGCCTAATGTTGGAGCAGATGAAAGCAAGAAAATCTCCAAAGAGGAATGCAAACATATATAATCCTTCAAAGGGAAGCCTTATGCTACTCCGAAACAGTATTTTTCTGGAACTGCTCATTATGCCTCTCACTTACTGTGTTTTCTCCCATTTAACAACAGGAGGAAACAATCCAGCGGGCACGGGAGGAAGATGAGAAGAGGAAAGAAATAACTAATCACTTCCAGGGCACACTGAGTGAAATCCAGGCTCAGATCGAGCAGCAAAGTGAGAGGAACATGAAGCTCTGCCAGGAGAACACGGAGCTGGCAGAGAAGCTGAAGAGCATCATTGACCAGTACGAGCTGCGGGAAGAGGTGAGCAATGCCCTGGCTGCTGGCTGGGACAGGCAGAACACCCGGCTGTCCCAGGGAAAGCAGGAAGCACTACCAGCAGCCTGGCCATTAGTGGGGTGTCTCACAGAGGTAACAAGGGCAGCCCCCACCATGCTTTTCCCTCTGAGCAGGGCTATGCCTGCAGCAAGCCCTCCGGTCTCTGCAGGTATGGAATTGTGTGGGACAGCGCCCTGCCCGTGGCAGCCACGGCAGCCTTGCCGCTGTGGGGAGAGGGGCTGAGGCACCCAAGCAGCAAGATGTGCCATCTGCCGGCCCCATCACAGCTCCCCCGAATCCCTGGGGACCTCCCCTAGCATCCCCTTCCTCCTTCCCACTAAGCTCCCACTGAGCACATCCCAGCTCCCATTTCTTTGGACAGCCTGTTCTGCAGGTGACGACAAATATATTTTGTTCCCTCCAGAAGCAGTTTGCTGAGAAGGGCTCTGATGTAAACTATTTGACTCCTCCCCAAAAGCAGAAAATTAAGATGACAGATAAAGGACACCCTTTGAATTGAAATAGATTTTTTTTTGCAGGCAAAATGCTCACTAAGATCTAGTAGATAATAGACAGATGGGAAATTATTCTTTCTGTAAACATTGGAATTGGCCAGAAAATTTTGAAACCAAAAAAAATCCTCAGTAAAATCCCAAACTAATATTTTTTTTTATTTTATGACAAACACTAATAAATATCACAATGGGTCTTTTTATAGTTTCTAAATACATTTACTGTGAGCCTCAGTGCAATCAGACAACATTATCATACTGAATAAAACATAAGTAATCTGTCTTTACAACCTGGAATGACTGATACAATACCTGCTTTTCCAAATCTGTTGAATCATGTATGACGTCTTATACTGAATGAAGGAAATGTACACTCCTGTCTTGTGGTATCTATGAGAAGAAAGTGTAAACCAGAGGGACACACTCAGAATAATTGCTCCTATGAATTTTATCTGAGTGAATTAAGAGTGAAGAAGGCTATCAGCAACATTCATCTCCTGAAGGTCACCATAGAGGCAGACATTTTACAGGCTAGAGGAGGCCTCTGGTTTGCTTGGTCTGATCTCCAGATCCCCACTCAGGTACTGTCACCCAGGCCTCCAAGCCCACATTGTGCAGGTGTGGCCAGACCAAAGGGGATGTACTGGGCTTGTATTTACACAGAGGATGTCATGGGCTGTGCACATGCTCCCAAGTACTGCAGATGCAAACTGTCTACACCATCGTCCACACTGTGGCTTAGATCCACTGGCCATTTGACAGCTAAGAAAAGGTGTGTCCCCAGCATATTTATTACTGATGAGCAATTATTAGATCTTCAGTCATATTAGATTATACTGATGACTTCATATGTAGACCATAGAAATGGCAAAGATGCTAAGGCTTTTTTTTCCCTACAATGAATCAAGATTGATAATGTACACCAGTTTCCCTTCCCATGCTAATTCTGGCACAGTTTGTTCTTATCAGAGCTGTAATTTTTTAGTAATTGCAATAGGTTGGGTGTCTTCTTGTTTTGCAATGTTTTTGCCAAATAAGTGTTCCAGTAAATAGCTGTACATGTACGAGCATGAAGGTCTATGTAAGATAATTAAACCTACACATTCAGCAAAATTTATTTTTTTACAGCACCTTGATAAAATATTTAAGCACAGAGAACTTCAACAGAAACTGGTGGATGCCAAGTTGGAACAGTCTCAGGAAATGATGAAGGAAGCCGAGGAGCGACATCAGAAAGAGAAGGAATATGTACTTATCCTTCTAATTTGTCTGTCTTTTATCTAACTTTAGGCCAGAACAAGCCCTGCATGCTATTTCACTAATATATTGGTTCTTCAGGTCCAATCTGGGGTACAGTAGCAGAGAAGTTTTTATAGCTACCATCAATGCTCAGTGCAAAGGAACAGCTTCTGGAAGGCTGCTTTCATTGGCATTTACAGTTTTAGAAGCATGCTGCAGAGCAGTGAGTTATAGCCCAGGCTGCTCCAGGTAACTCACTGTTATTGTGCAGTTGGTGCATCCTGATGTTGGGTCAGGTGATGCCATTAGTTTTCAATTTTCTCTGGTATTTGATACTCCATCTCCCCACACCCAAATCATCAGAGAGGAGACCAAGAATGTGGGATTGAAGTGAAATGGCTGAAGGCTGCTATTCCCCCAGGTACAAAGCCTCCCCAAGCATCCTGCCATGGGTCCAGTTTTGCCAGTAGGGGAGTCCACAGGAACCACTTGCTCTGACAAAACCTCCCCTTCTCTGTTTACCTCCCTACATCGGTTTGCCAGGGCCTCTTTCAGGCAGGCAGCAGCTTTGTCTGCTTTTCCTCCCTTTCCGACAAGGGGACAGGGAAAAGCAGGTCCAGGAGGGATGTTCCTTGCAGGCACAGCTGGGATGGGAGGAGGACACTCCTCCATCTGTAGTCTCACACATTTTGTGACTCAATCAGACTAAAATTAATTTTCTCAGACTGCCTGGTATTTTCACAGCAATCCTCACATCTACAAAGGATCAGAGTTCAACGCTGGCACATGGTCCTTCTTCTCTGTGGAGGCAGCAGCTCTCAGAGGGAGTGACAGGCTCTCATTAGCTGGAAGAAAGCTTTAGCTTTCACCAGTCCTCCAGTTAACTCAGGAGCAGCATGAGAGAGCTCTAAAGAGAGGACATTTATCCCTTTCCCATATCTGGGAACAGATATATTAGCACAAGTCTGGCTAATGGGTATCTTAAAATACAGATGAAAATGTTGGGCTCTAAGCCCTGTGGTTAGAGCACAAGGGAAAAACAGCATACACCTCTTACCAAAAACAGCCTATAAGAGCATTTATTCTCTTTCTCTGCACTGATCTTGAAGCTGGAACACCCACTCCTGCTCAGCTTTACTCTCAGCTAAAGAGTGAGGGTAAAAAGGAGCTGGGGCTTCTCTGTGCAGATGTGCATATCGCTGCATGACAATTTGTAGTCCAGCTGATTTACTCTGTTTCATTCTGAAACCTACATAAAGCCAAACCCCAAAATTTCATTCATGACCATTGATTTTTGGCAGATTTATACTCCAGTAAACATGTCCAAGAAATCACTTACAATGGCAAAGCAGATATGGACTTACTTTACTGCTGTCACTGGGAGTTCTGCTACTGAGTACCAGATTTCACATCCTGGGGGAAAAAACATCCTCAAAACAGAAGACATAAAAGGCCAGGCATTGGCTCTGTGGAAAACTGGCATATACAGCCTTGTGTCAATGACCTTTCTTGCTGCACCTCTCAGAACATGAGTTTTGAACATGGCTGCTTGTCACCTGTGATTGTCCTTGTTTTAGTCAAAACTTCTCTGTGTGCATTATCCAGAAATGCAATTTTGGTATTTTCATTTCTTTTAAAGCACTGAAAGTCATCACTGTCTACAATTGGGAGTGGAAGATTTCTTTTTGGCTTTGCTGTGTGTATGAAATAACAGGTTTGAAAACACGCTACAAAACCTTTACACAGTGGGTGTATAATAGTATGCACAGTGTACAAAGAATATTTTTCCCATTGTCCAAATTAATGCTTAAAAATCCTGTCCTTGAGGTAGGCTGGTGATATATGGCTAACATCACCTCCAAGCAAGGTAGATTTAGCTGCAGAACTTCAGGCCAAAAGCCATGCAATGCGTCAAGGCATAATTAAGCATGTCACGATTCATCACAGGTAGCCGCACACCCAGAGAGCTGGCCTACACTTGACTCCCACCTCCATGCTATTGATGTGCTCTTAGTCCCACCCACCCAGCTATTGTGCTAGGGTCCGTGGGAGTAATGTATATACATGTATGTATGAAATCAAGGTGCTTTTGATGGAGTTTTCTCACTCAGCTGTAACTCTCTCCAGCTCAGTAACGTGCAAAGTTAGAACAGTTTTCAGAACCTTTTTCTCCATAGAATTTTCTCATCCCTGTGCATGACCTTTGCTGCAGGATTTTGTAAATGTTCTTAAATGAAAATAATTGAATGCTTTTGTCTATTTAATTACTCTTTGAAGGCTCACTTTGATGCCTTCCCATGCACTCCTTCCATGTGGGAATCTTTGCCCCTATGCAAAACTTCTTTATTTTTCAAATATTATTATGGGGTTAGGGTTAGGGGTTAGGATCGGGGTTAGGGTTAGGATTTGGTGGTTAGGTGATCGGGGTTAGGGCTAGTCTTAGGCTTAGGCAAGGAGACATGTCCCCTCTTGCAGAGTCTGTACACCTCAAAAGCAACTCATTTCTTGCACGGTTCACTCTACACATGCATCAAACAATGCAATTCCTAATTTAATCAGCAATGGTTCGTAATGTGTGGCTTTCACAAAAGGACAACTTTACCAAAGGATGCAATTTTACCACCATCCTGCAATTGGTCAGCACTTCTTGGACATCCTCTCCCCCATACCAAACATTTTTAGCACTTGTAATACAAACTTGGATGGGCAATTAAATGCAGTTTAAAGCATCTGTGGCTTTCAAGTATATGACTGCAAGGTATTGATCTGATTTCTACATAATTGGAATTTACAGAGTCTGACAGCAAAAAGCGAAGCTTCATTTTCACTAAGCCAGCCCCTGTGACTGTCTGGGCCTCCAGCAGCTATCATAGCTGTAATAATACAGTGTAGCATCGCCACGCTTCACTAAAGTGCTGCTCTGTAAACACCACATGCAATATTTATTCATTTCTTGATACTTCAGCCTCCTTGTTACCACTTCATAGTCTATTAATAAATGTATCAGTTCTGACTTGTTTTCTCCCAGCTTGGTGTTTGCAGATGACCTCAGGCTGCATAAGAACGCATGCTAATTTGAGCAAGCCTCTCTGTGGCTTGCTTCCATTACAGAAGAGTTTATTAACTCTTGGATTTTTACCAACTGCAGAAGCTGTGTGGGTCAATAAGAGAGAGGGATTTCATTAAGAGGCAAAAGAAGCAATATTTCTTTGCCTTCTCTGTCCATCTGTTGTGTTGTGGCCAAAGACATGGTGCAGGAGGTGGGATCTTTTAATTATTCAAGTCACACTGGGTATGGAGGTAACCCTAGCTGAGATTAAAGCAATACAGATAAAAGCCCAGTTCTTGGAAGTAATGACTGGCATAGAGACTGAGTAGCTCTGAAGGTTTTCAAAACACTTTTCATTAAAGAATTCAAACCCTATAAATTCTAAAAAAAACACTCAAAAAAAAGTAGATATCAAAGAAAGGTGAAACTTAAAAATCCAGATTTCATCCAAACTTTTAAAAAATTCTTTTTTTTTTAACATATGTAAAGTGTACCCTCTTCAAGAAAAAAAAAGAATGAACTGATGCTCATTTAACCCATTCTAGCTCTTTTTACTGTCTATGGCATAATCTATTTGAAATTTTAATCAACAAGGTCTGAATTCAAGAACTTGATTTATCTCCATTGAACCAAACATCAAATTAAATTCTCAAAATAAATATTAAGAGGCAGGTATAAAACAAATACAACACGGCATTTCTTCATAATTGAGCTGTAAAACATTCTTGTCTAGGAAACTTTAGATGGCAAAAATTCAGTGGGTACAAATCAAAAGGGAGAACTGATGGAAGAAACACTTTTCTAGAGCTAATATATATATGTGTTTCTATGTGCCACAAGTCTAATTCAGATAGTGTCTGTGCCACAAACAGCTGGAGGCAGTCAGCATTTTAGGGTGCATCCTCTGCTCTTTAACCAGGTGGTATCTGCATAGTTTACATGTGTTATTTCCAATAAAATGGTTAGAATAAAAGTTTTTACTGGGGATCAAATACATTTTCTGCATGTGCTTCTACTCACCTTTCACTTCCAGTATAAGTAAGATCCACTGACATACACAGTCCTTTTAATTTCCAGTATATTTTCAGAGCCCAGCTGTGCTATTTTAAATACAATTCACAGTACAATTTAATCCAACAGAGCAAAATCCTGTGGTAAAATATCTTCTTTATGTCTCTTTTCTCAAGCTATCATTAGCATTCTTTTTCTAAAATGTATTTGGCCTGACTAATAAAACACTTTATAAATGTTTGGTAGACAACAGGGACATTTCTTTAACACTTTGGTAGATGTTTCCTGCTTTCAGATTAAACCAGTTGCTAAAATACTACTGTGTACTTCGGAAGTGCTGACTCAGAGCTGTAGCTAGGAGAGGTCTCTGCACACCTCATTGCTACAATTCATTCAGCCTCGACCAATCCTCCACCTGCTCTATCTGCAGCCTGCACGCCAGAATGTGATTTTGCCAAACACCTTGGACTAGGGAATCACACCTTCCCAGAAGCAGCCAGGCAAGAAACTGCAGTCAAGCTCCTCCTGGGCTGCCTACTTGACCTGAGACATTTATCACCCTGAGCTGGAATTCTCCACTTGCCAGTGCAAACAGAGCCCAAAGATAACAGACAGCAGTAATTGTATGACATTTACTATGCACTGGCTTTCTGAAAACTCGCAGATTTTTCGAGGCAGGTCTGACTGTGACCATACCCACATGCTGAGTCATGGTCATTAATGCAAAAGGAAGTTTGCCATTCACTGGAAAGCAGGAATTTGGCTAGAGTTGTGCTGAAATGAACATGCCAGAAAGTATCATAACCATTCTCTAGAAGTCTGGTGAAGATATGGTTAAATACCACACTTCTTATAGCCCGCTGTACTGCACACTTAATTCCAAGTAGGTTTTGAACTTCTATTCAAATATGCCTTTGGAATCCATATAGCCTGTCTCATATCTCAGGATAATACTAAATACTCTGCCTTACCTAACTGCTCTAACTATATTCACCTGAAAATTAGATCACTCCTTATCATAGTAACGAGTAGCTGGAGGATGAGGATTTCCAGCTGATAAACTAGGGACCTAACAATTTTTTCTCTGTTACCCAAAACACAGCTCCTGAACCAAGCTGCAGAATGGAAGCTCCAGGCCAAAATGTTAAAGGAGCAAGAGACTGTCCTACAGGCACAGGTGACGTAGGAGAGGTGATTGCATGGTGTGCCTTTGTTTGCCAGTTTTTAACCCATGAGGCACATTCCAGGTAAAGTATCCAAACTACTTTCTGTGTATTCCTTCTAGCCTCATTCTACATCCCATAGACTATTGCAAAGGAAGCAGGTTATTTTCAAGCCAACTGTAAGGTAATACCCATACTGCAAATCATACTCTGACAAGTGGGTTGTTTAGTCTAAGGAAGAGAAGGCCCAGGGGAGACCCTTTTGCAAATTTTTGGTATTTAAAAGAGGTTTATAAAGATGGAGAGAGACTATTTGCCAGGATACTTGTGATAGACTTGTGATAGGACAAGGGGTAACAGTTTTAAAGTGAAAGGGGGGAGATTTATATTAGATAGAAGGAAGAAATGCTTTGCTGGGAGGATGGTGAGACACTGCAAAAGGTTGTCCAGAGAAGTTGTGGATGCCCCATCCCTGGTAGTGTTCAAGGCTATCTGGATGGGGCTTGAAGCAATGTGGTCAGTGAAAAGTGTCCCTGCCTAAGGCAGGAGGACTGGACTACGTGATCTTTAAAGGTCCCTTCCGACCCTAATCATTCTCCAGTGCTATGATTCATGAGTTTTTATATTACTCAACCACAGAACAACATGTGTGCCTCCAGTATTCACCATAACTACCCTTCAGGCAGGTTTCTAATACAGCAAAGCACTGAAGTACAGACATATCAGGAAACATGTTTACCAAACTGGAGCTGCTGTGTCCATATGCCTTTCTGGACTGGGGTGCAAAAGCAGCATTTTCATTAACTTTAACAGGAATTCTGTCTACTAAGGGCTTATAGAAAGGGGTCTCTAGGATTTCAGGGCTTAATTGTAATTTGAAACTTTCAATGAAATAAAATTACTCGCCAAAATTACACCAGCAGTCAAGCTGGAGTGAAAGACAATAAAACCAAAAAATAGGCAGAATATACTACACTTTGGGAGCAATGCAATAATCAACGTTGAATAGTCAAGTGAGACCTTGAATAGATGAATGAGAACACTAGATGACATCAAAAAGAGAGAGTATCAGTAGATTTTTCTAGATTTAAGAAACACTTATGTAGATTTAGCATCCTTGATCTGTCTGTGAGAAAGATTCCCCTCTAGCAGAACCTTGAGGGGGGTGGTGTCAGTCCATCAGCCCCTCTTGCAGCTGCCAATCTCCTCACCCATCAGGAAGTGCCATCCTAGCCATTGCTCACAGTTAATCATACAGGCAAGTTGTCCCAGCTTTTCCCTTGCAGATGGTCTAATTGCTACTTGTTGAGCAGTCAAGAAATGCTGGTGTTAAGCTGATAACCTGGAAACATGCTAAGAGGGGTTTCGTTTTTCACGTGTTTTTTCAAAGGCTGAGATAAGCCAGTGGCACACCAAAAAACATCGTATAAACTGCTGCTGACAATAGATTGACAGGTTCTGCAATCAAACCTCAGAGGCCTCCAACTGAGTTTGTCCCGACTGCAAACCTGCTCCCAGTTTTCTCAGAGTGGTTTTAATTAAACTTTTATGTTCAACCAGAAGAAAAAAAAATTATGCAGGCAGACCTCTGTAGCCAGTTTAATGAAACTGGAGGTATCGATAAAAACTAGAATATATTAGACACACATTTGAAACAGAAAAAGTGTTTTTAGAAAAATCCAGTCAAATAAGTCTGTAAAGGCATGGAGAATACATGTGCCCCTTGCAGACTTGTGCAGACAAAAATTAGGTGATTCACTTCCTGAAATGAAACATGCAGTAAAGTGTGTTGCTCAAGTGTGAGAGCTCTGTCACTTACACATCCGTCTCCATTTGGAATCACTGGGAATAATAACATTATTAGTATTATTTTTTAAAGTTTTTATTATTTCCGGTATGGTAGCACCAAAGGGCCTCCCTCATGGCCCAGATGCTATCATGCAGGGTGTTGTACAAGTGCAGAACAGAAAGAGCATAAAGAGCTCCTCGATGCATACAACACAAAGCAATAAATAGATATTATGCACCATCCCTGGAAGTGTTCCAGGACAGGTAAGATGGGACATTGAGCAACTTGGTCTAGTGGAAGGTGTCCCTGCCCATTGCAGGGATGGTCTTTGGGGTCGCTTCCAACACAAGACTTTCTATGATTCTATGATTAACAGAGGAACAGATGCATGGAAATTTATGAGAAGACAGTGGGTCAGTGAGATAGGGAGAAGCCATAATACAACCTTCACAGTGAGATATCACTCTGCTTCAGAGGAGCTGACGAACACCCACTGCTTCCTTGAGCTGGAAAGAACTGGGGACATCCTGTTCTTGCCAGCCTGTCTCTGGGTGGCACAATGTGCCTGAGAGAGCCAAATCTGGTGCTCCAAATGGTGACAGGAATCTGGCACCATCTGAGGGGGTACACCCAAACAGTGGTGCTGCTTCCCAGGATGCTGCATGCTCTCCCCAGGCATGATGCTTAGGCAGACTATTTTAGCTTCACACATTGGAACAAAATAAAAAGATAGAAGTCAGTTGAGACCTTAATTTTTGGTAGCCAGCATAGTGCAAACACTAGGCCATGGCAACCAAGAAGATAACAAGGCCAAAGGGGTGTCCCCATTGTAGCACCCTGTCAGCATGGCAATGCCGAGGTGCCCCCACTTCCCAAGGCTTTGCACTCACAGCAGTGCTGCCTCCGCTCTCCCTGCCCACACAGTCCTGCTGGATGCAGCAAGGGGGTCCTCGTCTCCCTGACCTCGGAGCACAGGTACATGCTCCTAGTGAGTGACATCTCTCACAGCCTGTTCCCAGGCACTGTGAAAACATTCCTTCATTATTCAGCTTTAAATTGCAGAAGCTATTCTTGGTGCTATGGTGCTGCCTAGGGCCTCAGCTGAGGTCAGAGCTTGCCCTGTTCAAACGTTAAAGGTTTTTGACCTAATTAAACAATACGCAAAAATTGGAAGGGAAAGTAGAGACAGAATTGAGGTGAGTTTTTTTAAAACAGATCTGGGCTAGGAGCCTCAGTTCTTTGACTCCCACCCCTGCTCCATCGCCTGGCTTTGGGATGCTCAAACATTTCTCCTTAGAGCTGTGACATCTCTTCCAAATGTCAATGTTCCACTGATAGACTTGGTATCAGTGTCCCACTTAAGCTGTGCAACTTGGGCTGCTAAGACAAATCCCTCTGAGTTTTTGTTTGTGCCTAGGTCACAGCTCTGACTACAGCCTTGTATAAATACAGACAGGCAAGCTTCACATCAGCTAGCTCTGATATCGGCACCACGGAGCACTCTGTATGGGTTAACCTCCCGTGTTTTCACCCAGCACCATGGGGCAGGGCTGCAGCCAGTGCCCTCCTCACAGCCTCCAAGGCCCTTACAACCCAGGTTATACTTAGCTGGAACAAATCCACTGTACCTTGCACTGGGGCTGTGGCAAGGGGCACCATAACAACTGGCTTGAACGAACATGATACATAATATAACCTTACCTGATTTCAAAATCAGAATTAAACTCACCCCACTATTAGCAACATTCTCTAAATCTTCTTTTCCTCAGTAACTGCACAGAAGTATCAGGGGAGGGGGTGAGTTGGCTGGCACCACGCTAAAGAAAAGCTTCTAGATAATCCTTTATCCAGCTCCCTGCTGGTGTGGAGAGAGAGGGCAACCAGCTTCCACCCACACACCAGAATACTGTGGGCTGCTCTTGAACCTCCCAATGCTCTGCACTCACCCTGCCTCAGCCACCACATGTGACACCATTACTTTCCCTAAGAGCTGCCAGGCTGGATGAAATGTCTGATCACCTAAACACTGCTGGGACCAGAAGGTTCTGACCACTGTTCTGGCACCAGAAGGAAGGGAACAAGCTGGAGCTGGTCTTCTGTTCCAAAGGAAGAAAAACCACGAAAAAAAGCCCCACCAACCAAAAAAAAAAAAACCAAAACAAACCAACCAGAAAAAGTCAAAAACAAGAAAATTTTACAGAAAAACTAACCTCAGATCTTTAGAACATTTCTTCCCCCAAAACCATCTGATGATTTTAGATACAAAAAAAAAAAGGAATAATGACAAAATACAGCCACAGATGAACTTTCACATGGCTGCCAGGTATAAACTGATAGCGAAATACGGAGCCCTGGTAGTCTGAAATGCTGCCACGTTGCAACAGAACTTTCTTCCGCTCTGCTTCATGAAGTGAAGTGAAACCGGCAGAAGAGGCTGGCTGTGGATGGCTTTCTCTGTCTTTGTTGGCCTTGGCTACAGCTGCAGTCCAAAACAGAGCTGACAAGGTGCCCTCTCAGCTTGCTCAGGCTGTGGTGCCGGGATGCATCTTGAAGGAAGCCAGTGCAGAATCAGGGTGGTGTGAAAGTGAAGGGTGGACTTTGTTTACATGCCAGATAACACAGAAAGTGAGCACTGACACTCCTCTTCAACAGGGGAGTCCAGTGAAGCACATCAAGCACTGCCTGTGCAGCTCCTGGCCACAGCCAGAGCCATCAGTTGGAAAGATGGAAGAGGGGGACTGCAGCATGATGTGGGGATGCCTCTCCCCAGCTCACCTGGACATCAAAAGCATCATAGCCAGGGTAGCACCCAGGTCCCAGCCTGGCTGGAGGAGTAATCCACAAGGCAGGTGAACAGCCAGGCAGCCAGGCAGTATTGAGCTCCTCTGTCAGGGCTGAAACCCCCAGGTTAAAGCTGGGGTTGGGGGATGTCTGCATGGTGAAGCAAGGCTTCGAGCTCAGGCACAGCTCTGCTCACGCTGGCTCCCACCTTGAGTTAATCCCACTGAATGGTCCTGCACAGCATCAGTGGTTGGACCAGCTCAGGTTAGTCCTTGCCCATGGAGGTGAGCCAGGGATCAAATCAAGGAAAATGTTTTCAGAAGTCTTGATACCTACAGAATTACTTTTTTTCTGGGCACTCTGTATAGAGACACCACAGCTGCAACATTCAGGAGAATAGGGCATCCATAATTCGCAGGTCCTTTTAAAACCACTTGCCTGGCTCTTTCTATTCTTAATTTACCTTTCTGCAATGGAGGAATCGTAGTAGTTTGCAACCATAAAAAGATGCATAGAGTTTCTCTTCCCTGATGTTTGTGCTTCATGGTCTCCAAACAGAAGCTAATTTCCATGTCCAAACACAATACTTACTTTATTATCTTCTACCAAAGTAGAAGTTCACCATACTGGACGTTCTGAAATGACTGAGGGGTTTTTTTTTTGTCCTTGTTAATACAGATCACTCTCTACTCTGAAAGGTTTGAAGAATTTCAGAAAACATTGACCAAAAGCAATGAAGTATTTGCCACATTCAAACAGGAGATGGAAAAAGTGAGTAGGAGCTCATGCCTGAACTCTCTAATTGATACTTTCCTTTTACATTCTGATATTTCTCACTGTACTAATTCTATCTGAGATGGGACCATTTCTGCACATTTTGAAGAATAATCTCATCAACATTAAAATAAGATTTAGGACACACTCAGCCACAACTGACAGCAGGTTAGATTTCAGCTCTGCAAGCTGAACAGCAGAAAGGAGAGCAGAAAGCTCCCCATTTTACCTAAAACTGAAAATGCCTGGAAGAATAAACATTTTACCTAGAATCTAATGTGGTGGTTGGGTACAGATCCCTAAGGCATACCAGAGGGGAAGCCTGGAGCCACATTTATCAGACCATGTTCCCAGGAGTGAACTTCTGGATGACTGACACTGGTACAGAGAGTTTGACATAGGCTACACATCTTTCTACTGGAATGTGTAGGCAGAGCTGAAGCCCACCAACCCCTTTCCACCATATGGAAACAGTCCAACAGACTGTTTCCTTGCAGCTGGCGTTCTTATTTCCTGTAATGAATGGGAGTTAAAACCCCATTCACATCCACATGTTGTACCTGCTTTCATAATTAACAGCGTTCTGCTCTACCACCAAGGCTCAAAATCCTCATGCCCTGATCCCGGCAGCCTCTAGTGATTCTTCACAGAGAGTTCTGTCTGCAGAAAACAGACGGGAAAATGGTGCTATTTAGGTAGTGGTGTGTTTTGGAGGTAGTATAGAGGGGTGACTAATCCAGGGGGAACTTCCCTGGCCTTGATGGCTCAGAAGAGCCCGTCTTTAACTTCCCAGCAATCTAACGCTGTGGTCTGGTAAAGAGACAAACAGATTCCACCATTTCTTTGCCTTTTGTTTTTGTGGTAGTTTGTATGCTGGAAGTTGGCTATAATCAACTGGTCCTACTTTTGGGACTACAGAACAGAGGCTGAAAGTTATATAGCAGCTGCTTAAAATGAAATCCATCCCTTAACATGGATTATTACTTAGCACAGACGCTACAGCCGCTGGTTGAAAAATTATGCGTAGGGCCAAAGACTTGAATAAAGGGGCTGTCCTAATTTCATCTGCACCATGGAATTTCTGTTGTGATTCAGCTTTTCTTCCTGATTCTATAGATGACAAAGAAAATGAAGAAGTTGGAAAAGGATACTGCTACATGGAAATCCAGGTTTGAGAACTGTAACAGAGCATTACTGGACATGATTGAAGAGGTGAGCAGTCTTTCCCATATCAAGATGCATCCTTTTCCCCATGTAAAGCTTTAACCAGGAGATAAGGTAACCCGAAACTGCCAGAAGTCAGTGAAAAGATTCTTCTTGAATGTAAGGGTCTCTCTTTCAAGCTACCTTGATAACTGGATGTCTTTAAAGAAAAAGACAATCCCAGCTGCTAGGGCTTTTAAAATGTGCAGGCATTCACTACATCCATGAGAAACTGAATTATGTAACTCTGAATTTTAAGTGCTCTAAAAATGGGTGATTCTTAATGTTCTCCCATAGAAGCAAATTGGCATTAGTTCACTTCATGCTACTTTCTGCATAAGAGCATCCGCCCAGGGAATTAATGTGTTCTAGCTAATGAACTTTAAAATCATGCCTTTCATTAACTTCCTGTGTAGTCAAACTCTAAGAGTCAAAAGCAAGTACTGTGTCTCACCATACTTTTAAATGTGCTGTCCCAGGGGCATTGCAGAGGAAGTTCATAAGCACATTGGAACTCATTCAAAGAAGATAAGAGGCTGCCTGAAGTTTCACCCCAAACATATGCTGAACTTGGACCAGATCTTTCTGGTTAGCTTTGTAGCTCTGTGCTATTGCTACTTCTATTTTTATGGATTTCTGTATCTCTTGTTCCTCACTGGGTGTAGAAAATGCTTCAATTTGGGATGCTCTCACAGAAACCAGAAGCAAGATAAACAAAAAATATAAAGCAGCTTGTTTTCCTCCAAATTCACACCCACACCTACCAAAAGTCCAAGTAGACTTTTGGATGCTTATCTGTATGGACATCCACTATGCTCTTCCATCTCTCCACGTCATCAGCAGGTATTCCTGCAAATATATTTGAGTGAAACTGATCTGAATATGTATGCAGAATGTTAATACACTGTAGTTACAGGGATGAATTTCCTCTTGAAGCTTTCCAAAAGACCATAGTTTTTGAAGAGCAGTTGGTGAAAGCCAGCCAGCTGGCAGCATCCTCTGAGGGCTGCTTAGATCTCAAATTATTTCCTAATTGCCAGTTCCACTAATGAATTGCATGCACCCAAACTGAGCCTTTACCTTTGCCTGATGTCTTTGACTACAGAAAGCCATGAGGTCCAAGGAATATGAGTGCTTCACGCTGAAAATCCAGAGGCTAGAGAACCTTTGCCGTGCTCTGCAGGAAGAGAGGAATGAATTGTACAAAAAAATAAAGCAAGCACAGTTCCCAGAAGAGGTGAATGGAAACAGCATCTTAGAAGAAGAAGAAGATGATACTGATACAAACCCTTCCTCCTCTGAGCAGGCAAGCATTGAGCTGCATGAGAGTGACAAGAGGATGCTGAAGCAGCTGGCTGAAGCTTTCAGGGTGTCCCACAAGGCAGAGGAGTCCCTCCCAAGCAACAGCAGCAATCCAGAGACCTGTGACACTCAAACATGTAGTGCCAACCTGGTGGCAGAACCCCCTGCTCTTCTCATTCCACATTCAGAGGCTGGGAATTGCTGTGAGCAGCCCAGCACAAGCACACCAACACCCACTGAACACACACCAACACCCACTGAAAGTATGACAGCGGCCACTAAGAATGTGTCAAAGCCCACCAAAAGCACACCCTCACTTCCAGACAGGGTGCCAACACCCACAGAAAGTGTGCCAATGCCTCCCGAGAGTGTGCTAGTACCCACTGGGAATATGCCAGCACCCACTGAAAGCATGCCAGCAACCCCTGAAAACGTGCCAACACCCACACAAAACACACCCACTCCCCTTGGGAATATGCCAGTACCCATTCATTGTCCACCAAAAGCTGCAGAATGTGCAGATGACCCAGCAGATACATCTGTCCAAGGTCAGTCTGCAGAGCAAACAGGGGACACAGACATGGAAGCAGTGGATTGAAGACACCATGTGTCCAGGCTTGTCTTCTGTAAACCAGAGCTCTGCTTTGTCCTCTAAATGGATACCCTTTTTTTGTTTAAGAAACAAAAATTGATTCCTAAAACACACTCATGTATCTGTCTGCAAATGTAATGCACTTCTCTTTGCTACCACTATCCAGTAATAATGGGCCTGCCAATTTTGCAGTCCTTCATCTGCTTGAAGTATAATATTTTCTTAATGATATGAAAATACAATGAAATCACAGGATCTTTTTTTCCCAGGAATGATGAGTCATCTCATTCAGCAAAATAATTTTAGTGTTGCAGTACCATGTTTCAAAAACCATTGCAATTCTCATGCATATATTTAAAGACTCACAATTAAATTTATCTATTTGTTTTGACATTGCATAAAAGATGGCCTACTTGGACACACAGTGATTTTAGTAAATGAGGTGAAAGGAATCTGTAATTACAAAGTAAAATGGTGAAACTATAAATGTAGTCAGCCATATCCAAGGAGCAACTCAACAACCAGAGGTGAATTTTTGGGCGAGGAAATCACCACTCAGCAATACAGCCTAAACACCCACAAGCTTTCAGCCTTACCTTCCATTGGTCTTTTCTGCTCAGTGTTCTAGAATAGGTTTTGTTTACAACAGAACTACAGGGAAGGGGAAAAGATCTTTTCTAGATTCCCGTAAAATAACTGAAAACAAAAGCAATTTCCAAACTGATTGCAATTTCCAAGGTGGAGGTCACAACTCTCTGTCTTCATCCAATAAAAAACTGCTACATTGTCATACCATTTGGAATCACAAGGCCAACAGTGGTGATCATGCCTGTTTCCAGCTCACAAATGAGATTAGAAGTTCAGAAGTTGGTTGCAGATCCCAATTTCTAGGCAAGGAGCAGAAAGCAGAGGGGAAGGTACCAGGATGTATTCCAGAAGAATAATCCTGAGATCATGCTTCTGGATGGTGCTGTCCCTCCCAGTTACAGCCACATGAACCACAGCTTCCTGCTGGCACTGCTGCATGTGCTAATGCTCCCAGGAGAAGGATGAGGACACTTGCCTGTCACCCCATCCTGGAAGCAGAGCACAAGTCAATAACCCAGAAGCAAAGAGGAACCAGGACAGCAGGAACCCCTCTCACAGACACCTCCAGGGGCTGGCTACATTCTCATCCCCTTATCTTGTCTAACCAGCTCTTCCCATCTGCCTGCCAACAACTATTGCTTAATGATGTAGCCACCTTGCCAGAAACTGGTTTATTCTGGTGCCAAGAACAGAGATGAAGAAGGAAGGAGGAAAGAGAGGGTACCTACCCAGACAGCTCTGCTGTCTCAAGCAAGTAGAGTAAGGAGGCTTTTTGAAAGAAAGTTAAAAAATCCTGTGGGCACACTCCTTGTTTCTCATCTCCTTCCTCTGAATTCCATCCAGGCCTTTCAGAGCCTCAGCTGGATAGCTTAAGAATTTGAAAAGGGCAATTAAACAAGATGTTTAGAGGTTGAAAAGGGAATTATTACAAACAAAGAAACCCATGTTTATAGACAGATGCCAAGAAGACCCTGAAGACGAAGTGACTCATTCAAGTCAAAGTTGAAATACAGGTGAACCAAGAGGAAAGATGTAATCTTTGGCAGACCATGGGAAACAGTGGCCATAGAGTCCTTCCAGCATGCCACCCTCCTAAAATGGGGATTGAATCTTTGCTTGCTGCCAACATGGTCCATACCCTGGTTAAATATGTCTGTGCACTGTTTGGTCCAGCCTTTTCCAGAGCTAACTCTTGGAGGATACAGAGCGTAAGTTGCAACAGTGTGTTTGGATGTGGCCTGTAGATATTATCGGTACAGTTTTCAAATGTGAATGCTTTATGTTAGATAACAAGACCTGCAGGATTTATCTCATGTCTTTAATCATCTGAAAGTAGATAATGTGAGTAGTAGTTATCTTAAGCTCCTTTTACAAGCCTTTTACAGTGGAGAAGAAAAAGCATCTTTTGAGGACAACTTATCTCATGGTTAGACTGGCAGCCAAGTCAGAAGGAATTACTTTCTCTCTGAAGATGATATTTCTCTTCAGATTCTAGAGCCAGCCTAAGACAACTAATTTAAATTTAATGTGCCTACTGTTGGGTATCTAAATTAGGCAACATGAATCCCATCAAATATTCAGATTCAAAGCCCTAAGTGAATGGCCATCTCTAAAAACCAAGCCAGTTATGTGCCTGTGAAAACATTAATCTATAACAAATCTTTATCCTAAGATAAAAAGTTATACTCACGTGATATACTTTTTTTAGTTTCCATTGACTGAAGTTGGTAGAAATACAGTTTCTATTACAAGTTTTGTTTGTTGTTAGGGTGACTTTTAAAATTAATGCAATTTATATACTTGTTAACGTTTTGGGGGTTTTAATTCTTGATCTTGTTTGATTCTGTTGCCATTTTAGTAACTACCTGCATGAAACCAACTTCTTTTTCTTTAAATAGGCCCTTCTTTTTCTTCAAATAGTCTTCAGTTGTTGATGTTTTCTTATACATTCGAATGTTCAATTCAATAATAATGGCCTTGCAGCTTTAGGTTGGTTCCATTTTGCATAATCATTATGGTCACATCTTTAATTATGTAACTGATGTCTCATACCTTCCAACTTCAGCGAGCAGGGAGCCAAGGATCCTGCAGATAAAAACTTCCTACATAGTTATGATTTATTCTTACAGCATCATTCCTCATGAATAAATACACTGTCTTCTGGGAAAATTACTCCCCCTCTATTCCACCTTCCTCATTTTTGCCCTTGTAATTCTAACACTGCACTCACACACTTGCAATTCCTATTACTATGAGTTTCTCTCACATACCTGTTGCTTCTCTTCTTTAATACCATGTACCGACTGCATTTTATCCCAGCAGTTTCCTGCTCATTTTCAGTGCACACATACAACACTGAAAGCACAGGAGAGTCACCTTTATAGCTCAGGATTTGGCTTCATGTGTTTACAAGAGGTGGGAGTTGTAGGGAAAATTCTGGCTGATCCCAGGCTGCATAGAGCATTTAGAGCCAAACTGTGGGGATGGTTTATGTGTAGTCTCATGGCCTATAGAGCTGTGGAAGGCTGGAGTGCCCTCATAGAGGTGGAAAATCTGTAAAATTTAACCAAGCACCTGTTAATCATCCACTGCATCAGACTAGAAGATTAAATCACCATCACTGTGACAGGTTTCTGTGTGCTAACCTTCATTTTCTCATTCTTCAACATTAACTCCTGGCCTCCCTTGCTCTTCTCTTCCACTGGTACCCAATATAAAACTGACTCTGCACAGTATCAGTGTCCTTGTGAAAAGCCTTTGGGATGGCAGTCTGCACAACAGCTCTGCTGCACTTCCCTCAGCCTCCTCTGCACTCAAGGCACAGAAACCCACAACACTTCTGTGGTCATTTGGAGCAGCAAGTGGCAGCGAGATGTGTCTGCCCGGTGTTCATCTTTATCATCATCATTCTACTAATCTGGCAGTCTCATTAATCCTGGTGTGTTCTGTGGTTGCCTCCTTCAGTCTTACTTTTATTTCACACAGTTATTCCCTTACCACAGATATGGGGGGGAGGAGAGGTGGTGATGGTAGCTATTTCTTCCTTACTAAACCCATCCATTGCTGCACTGCTTCCAAACCAGCAACAGTCTTTATTTGCAAAAGTTGCAAAGAAAGCACAAAAATATTTTGCCTTTATGCATGTCTGACCTTTTGTCACCTCAAAAACCTAACAGCTCCCCTGCCAAATATGTAAAATACAACATTTTTCAATAATCAAGAGTTTTTCCAAATGTGAGGGAATTCTCATGGTGACTGCTAAAATCACATTCATGATGTTAACATGACACTCTCACCTAATTTCTGATCCCTGTAGCAGACCACAACAGCAATAAATCTTGTTGATGAGAGATTAGTAAGAAACAGATGATTTGTTTCAACTTAACTTTCCCCACAAAAGCGATCAGAAGTAGACACAGGCATGGAATATACAATCCAGATGACAGAACTGCAGCAATAATGCAAGGTCCACACTCCTGATATTTGGAGATGGTCTAAAAGAAAGGGCACACAAAGAGCCAAAAGAGATAATTGTTCAGAAATAAGACAAGAATAGTGTTTTACAGTATCTACATCACATGTATATGAACAAGGGTATAGAGGGAACACTTTTTGCTCCTTTACTCACAGGAGCCAAATGCTGTAAGCATGCCCAGACAGAGCAACTGAACTCCTGCATCCAAATTAAGCCAGTCCTGAATTTATCCAGAGGACGCTACAAAGGCATGCATGTACGCCCACTCATGTTGCCTCATGAGGTATGTGCTCTGTCCCATAAGTATGTCCCATTAAGGAGGGAACAACTCCCATTATTCTGCCTCCCTGTCACAACTACTTGCAGCCCTGTCTGGAAGACTGTGAAAAGCTTTATATTGCATTGTATTTGGATACTAACTGTTGGTTTTTTTTTTTCTTTATGCATCTCTTGTTTGAGATTACTTTCTCTGTTTATCCCGTTTAAAATATTTTTATGCTTTACAAAAGAAAAAAGTTAAAGGCTTAAGTGTGAGCCTGTCTCTGACAAAGTTAGTTAGCTTCAGCTATGAGGTGCAGATAAAATATCTGTGATCCAGACTGAGAGAAAAGCAGCCTTAGTAAAATACTCTATGTTTAGCACCAAAAAAAGGCATTCTAAGGTTGTACTAAAATGTTGCACCCGGTGGCCATGAGACAAAGAAGAGATGAAGAAAATATCTCATGTTCACAGATCAAGAAAACAAGTTCCATATAAGTAGATTTTTTCTTCCTGGGGAAAATAATATAGAAAAAAAAGAGGATAAAAAAGGTTGTTGAGGAAGCCCCCTTATTTGCATGAATCATTTTATACACTGATTATCAAAATACACCACAGAATGTGCTTTCAGAGTATCCCAGAATGCTTTTCCAGCTGTAAATGTTAAGGAATGACTTATGACCTTACTTTGGGCTGAGGGCCACATGCTTTGGGTTGTAATGCAACAGCAATACACTGCAGAAATACAGAAAGCATTTCACGAGGAATAAACCTTAAGAGGAGAATCCAGACAGAATCTGGTAAGAATGAAACCTTTCAGTGATGAGTTTATTCCCTAATTGCTTATTTTTTCATACCTTCCCCTGACAATTCTGGCACTGCCATCAGCAGAAGATAAAGGTCCAGCTATCTGCAGGTGTAAATAAGAGGAGCTGCTTTGGAGCCAGCTGAGGTCCACACATGGCTCCAATGAGAGTCCCATCCAAAGCGCTGAATTACTGGGCCGGTCCTCTCTTCCTATGAAGCAAATGTTTCACCCAGGCAATACTTCAGGGGCCCTGACAGAGACAGAATGGATTTCCTCCATTAGAATTTAGCCAACACTTGCATTAATGAAGCTATGCTTAGAAAAAGTGCCAGAAAAGCAATTTTTATTGCTCGCAAGGGGTCACGGCCTCCATTTTGCAGCTCATCCAAACACCAAGTGCTGCCCCGCTCCAGATCACATTCTCTCCTCAGAAAGGATGAAAGGCAGAGCACCATCTTGCCTATGAAGACAGGCTGAGAGTGTGGGGATTGTTCAGCCTGAAGTAAAGGCAGCTGCCAGAAGACCTTGTAGCAGCCTTCTAATACCTAAAGGTGGCTTATAAAATAAAAATGGAGAGAGACTTTTTACAAGGACAGGTAGTGATAGTAAAAAGGGGAACAGTTGTGAACTGAGAGTAGGTTTAGACTAGATATGAAAAAGAAATTCTTAACCATGAGGGTGGTGAGGTACTGGAACAGGTTGCCCAGAGAAGCTGTGGATGCCCCACCCTTGGAAGTGTTCAAGGCCAGGTTGGATGGGGCTTTGAGCAACCTGGTCTAGCGGAAAGTGTCCCTGCCCATGGCAGGGGTGTTGGAACTATATGATCTTTAAGGTTCCTTCCAACACACAGCATTGTATGATTCTATGATTTCTTTAACCAGTTCACTGGCTTCCTGCAGCTCTTCATTCTTTCTCACACTTCTCCCACCTAATGGCTGGTCTAAACCTATTCTGCATGCTGCAGCTTGCTGGATAGACCTTGTTAAAAATAGAACAAAATATTATTAGATTCAGGTTTCATTTCACATGAGATCTAGGTAAGGGCTGACAATACTGTCTGAGCTACTCCAACAGCTCTGTCTCTACACCTGGGGATGTCCTGCTTCTTTCACAAGCTTATGGCTCTACAGACCCTCCTCTGTCCTGGCTCGGGCCCTTGTCAGGCTCTCTGTGAACTGATCTAACTCAATAGCCCAACAGAAAATTAATTCAACTAAGGAAAGAATGATTATTTTCCATTTTGTTAGAGTGCTGACAGATAAAGTGGGAATAGTCCTACCAAGCTAGCTACTAGGTCAGCTCAGGGGCACCGAAGTCGTGCTCACTTGCTACCTAAACACAGCACTGCCTAAAGTGTGACTCTCCTACTGCCACAGACAGCGACAGAATACAGGACTAGGTGAACTACTGTTGTGAGCAGCAGGATATTGGATATTTGTTATTTCTTGAAGTCTAGCTACCACCAAGGAGCTTTTCCCACTTCTGCTGGGTGTCACAGTCTTCTCTCCTATTTGGGCGTTGGTACCTCTTGACCCAGCTCTGGGATGGTTTAAGGTTTAGCCTGGTGGAAAACTGATCTTGCAAAAGAAAAAAACTCAACATTTTTTTGCTGCTGTACTGTGGGTCTCAAAACTGCCCTACTATGGGGTTGTGGTGCTACTGCTTCACCCAGTGCAGCAGCTGAGAGGAGCAGAGGGCTTTTGAGCATCCATATGTCCCTGCACATCAGCAACACTCAGGCCATGAAAAGCTCCTCTGGCAGATGACTCTTAAGCAGCACTTCCAGTTTGCAAAGCTGGGCAGTTTTCTAGGCCAAAAAAAAGCTACTTCAAATAGCAGGCTGTGGCAGCATCTGACTTTGCAGCCCAGAGATAAAAGATGAACTACATAACACTGTGAACGCCTTAAAGAAAGGGTTATGTTTCAGACACCAGGGGGCTGGAAAGATCTCTGAGGCCCAATTCCCACGTGCCAGTCCAGTGAGATGTGCTGTGGACACAGAGCTAGGAACCCTTCTAAAGTAACAGGGCTAGGAGAGCTGGCTTGTGTGACCTGGGCACGGGGACCGCAATGGATCTCACCCAGACAGGGAATCTTTCAAAGTCCCTCCTAGCTTTATCATTCCATGATTTTTCAGATGTCAGCAATATGAAAGTTGGGCACTGTGATGTCCAGACCCTATTTCAATCCATCCCTTGGGAAGCATTATTAAAAACAACAATAACAAAAAAGAAAAGCAACAGCTTTTTTAAAAGTCGGCATTTGCTGAGATTTATCTGGTTTCTGGAATTTCTGTTTTCTCAGTTTAGGTGGTCCAGGTGCCCTATGGCTGACACTGGAAAGCTTCATACTGCACACAGCCAGCTAGGTCAGCTTCTGAAAAACAAAGTTGCAAGCTGAACACACCTCCACTGTCACAGCCAAACCTACACAGAAAAAAAACCCTAAGTCCCAAGGGGAGAGTGAAGTGGTGCTAGTCATCGTGCTATCTCTTCCCATGTGTTTCCACCAGTTTCCAGAGAAATAAAAATAAAATGCCAGCTCTGGCAGAAACATGAGTTACAGCTTGTTCCCCCGTGCCCCCATTCAAGGCATCACTCCCACTCAAAGGCTGCACCCGCTGCCCTCAGCAGTGTGCTGCTGCACGGCTGCATTTGAACTGGGTCATTCAAACAATTCAGATTAAAAATACACAACCACAATCACCAAGAAGAGCTAATTTTAACTCAGATCATTGCAGTGATCCCATTGGGTTTTTGTTCTGATGGTATCTCTGGAAACATGACCTCAATTCTGGTCACCATAACTGCTAATTGAACTCCACCCATCCTTTGCTCCTAAAGGAATCCACAAATTTGGATGTTAACTCTGGAGTATAATGCTGTTCTCAGAGTTAATGGTAGCCTTTCCACTGACTATTTTAACAGACATCTCCTGGACCAAATACAGAATTTGGAAAGTTGTATTTTAAATCTCAGTCTGACCCCTAACACAAAAAGATGGGGAAGACACACTATCCAACACAATGATAATGACCAGCTGCAGCCTCTGGAATTGCACACAAAGAAAGCTCTCACACTTCCATACACACACCCTGGGATCTCATAGAGAACAGGTCAAGTGCCAGCAGCAGGGTGATCACTCAAACTTCAAGGATCACGTCTCTGCTCCCAGCCACTGTGGTAGAGGCTAATTGGCAAAATGACTCAGCAATATGCATATACTAAGTTTCTTTCTTGCTCCTTTCTTTCTTTTCTTTCTTTCTTTTTTCTTTCTTTCTTTTTCTTTCTTTCTTTTTCTTTCTTTCTTTCTTTACTCCTTCCTTCCTGCCTCTTTTATTTTCTTTTTTCTTTTCTTTCTTTTTTTTCCTTTTTTTTTTCTTTTCTTATTACAAAATGTTATTAAATCAATATTTATAAACCACAGCATCCCAGAACACAAGACTCTGCTTCTGTTACACTGGAGGCCGAATGAAATGACAAAAAAATGAGGCATTTTTTTCACAGAAGGAAGAAAACCAGTGAAGTCCATGACATTTTTACTAGAAGCAGCCTCTACTTGTGGGTTGGTATTGCAGTGTTGCCTCCTGAAATCCAGAGTCCCATTTGAGTTACATCAACTGGAGACAGTTTTGATTTTAAGTTTGTGCTTCTAGACCATCGCTAGACTGCCAGACCATGGCACAAACCCACAACTTTAACTGGTGCTATTCTGCACAGCTAGAGAGTCTGTTCAGAAAGTCCTGGTGACAGAAATAGTGGCTTGACACAGGGTCGGAAAGAGATGGACCTGCCACCATGAGAGATATCTTAGCAGCAGATCTCTGCACCTGCCTTGGTCAACCCATTTCTCTCACTTGTCATTTTCTGCATCATTAAATACACCCATAACACTTTAGGTGAAAATAACTGCAGTTTACAAGCATGGTACACAACAGCATGGTACATTCAGCTGGCTCCTCAGAAAGGTGTCATGGTTTAACCCCAGCTGGCAATTAAAAACCATGTTAACACCTTCACTACCCTCACCCCCACAGTGGGATGGAGAGGAAAATCAGAAAAGGTAAAACCCATGGACTGAGATAAGAACGGTTTAACAACTGAAATAGATTAAAATACAACAACAACAAAAATAATAATAATAATAATAGTAGTGATGAAACAGGAGATAACAAGAGTGAGAGAGGAAAAAACCCAAGAAAGATGAGTGATGCACAATTCAGTTGCTCACCATCCACTGACTGATGCCCAGCTCATCCCTGAGCAGCAATCAGCAGCTCCTGGCCAACTCCCCACAGTTCGTATGCTGCACATTTCACTCTGTGGTGTGAAATATCCCTTTGGACAGTTCATGTCAGCTGTCCTGGCCATGTTACCGCCCAGCTTCTTGTGCACCTGCTCGCTGACAGAGCATGGAAAACTGAGAATTCCTTGACTTAGAATAAAAATTACAGAGCAACAACTAAAGCATCAGTATATTATCAACATTATTTTCATACTGAATCCAAAACGCAGCACTGTACCAGCTACTAGGAAGAAAATTAACCCTATTCCAGACAAAGCTAGGACAAAAGTAGATTGAACTTCTCCTTCTGTAGAAGATCACAGTGACCTTGTGTGTGCAGAACAGTGGCTGACATTAACCCACCCAGGACTTCCACATCTTTAGCTTATTATGTTTGCTGTTAGCTATTTCTATGTCTCTGTTACACACGTAACAATCAAGATTCTCAAGGAAACCAGCTTAAGCCGCAGTTACCGGTGAATTGACATATACTATACTGACATCTTAATTACGTGTTAATGTAACATCTCGAATGACGCAGCTCGTTCTGTTACAGGCCTGCAGAGCTGTAGTAAGACACTTTAGTGGTGTAAGCTTTGCAACACCACAGCTGCAGGGACACTGCTGCTCTGCTTGGTGCCATTCTACCCTGTGGAGGACCTGAGTTCCTTGCTGCACCCTGGAGAATCCCACAGGCACCAGTGGATAGCAGGGGGAGACACAGAATGCAGACACCAAGTGGTGCACCTGGAACTCCTGCAAATACTGCATTATGATCTCTGTACTTGGGACCCTGTCTCACACAAATGAATGATCTTTCTGCCTCCTATTGCTGCTTGTAAAATGTGGGTAGTGAATGTGGTTGTGAATTATTTTGAGTGCAAGTAACCTTTACTGCTCAGTAAGACCAATTGCTTTCATCTAATTTAAGATGCCGTTAAAAATTATAATCATGTAAGATCTAGAGATCATGTCCCCTTCCTCAGGGAAGCAGGACCAATTTTGAAGCTACATCAGGTTGCTCAGGTCCTGTCAGTTTTGATTATTTCCAAGGATAGAGACTGAGTGTCTCTGGATACTTGTTCCCGTATTTGATTTTTCTTCAAATTTTTTTCCTTCTGTCTAATCTTCCTTGGTGCAGCCCATGTCCTTGGCCTCTCTCCTTGCCATTATGCATCACTGTCTTCTCTATAGCCTCCCATCATCAGTTTAAGACTTCCTCTGAGCCTTCTCCAGGCTGGACAAAACCAGCTCTTGAGAAGGCATGGGACATTCTCATTTCAGAACAAGAGAACCCACATACGTACATGTTTAACTGCAGCAGTGCGTTCCCTGCCTGTTCACACTGCTGCTATCCAAGGAAAGCAGCCACCAGTCCCCATTCATCCACCAGTCTTCCCAGTACCTCACCATGAACTCCATCACAGCAGAAACCCTAACCAATTTTTCCAGCCTAGCAGCTCATGTGATCATTTTCTAACCCAGCCTAGTGAAAATGTCTCAGGCAGCTTTAGATTTAGTTATGAAAATGCTCGAGCAAACCAAATCACTTTGACCTGGCTTTTCTCAGGGGATGACTTTGTAGGCAACTGTGTCCGATGAGCAGGGAAAAAACTATTGGCCAACAGGTGGGTACATCCAGGTCCAGTGGGAACGCAAAATCCTCATCCCTCTGCGACTGCAGCTCCCAGGACGTATGGTACAGCAACAGCTACTTGAGCACTAATTCCCATAGGCTCAGGTTCCTGTGCTTAATAGAGTTTTTCTCCTGAGGTTCTGTCAAAACTTTCTGAGTCCTCAGCAGAGCAGTAATCGTTAACAATAACATTTACACAGGTGTATGAACTTTCCACATGTACTGTTCCTGCTTGCCAAGCAAAATGTTACAAGGATTAAGAAGAAAAATGCAGCAGCACAAGAACTGGTTAAAGCACACCCATGTGTGCTATGTTCAAACAGAGAAAGCAAAACAAGCAAAAGTCTTTTCTAATCCTTAAAGGTTAAGAAGCTTAAGTCAGTCTTGTAAAGACATTTTGTCTTGTCACACCAGCCTGTTACTGACAAGCCACTCTAGAGTAGAGTAGAATAGCATAGAATAGAACAGTTCAGTTCGAAGGGACCTCCAATGATCACCTAGTCCAACTGCCCGACCACTTCAGGGATGACCAAAAATTGAAGCATTTTGTTAATGGCACTGTCCAAATGCCTCTTAGACACTGACAGTCTTAGGCCATCAACCACCTCTCTAGAAGCCTGTTCCAGTGTTTGACCACCCTCTTGATAAAAAAATGCTTTCTAATGCCCAGTCTGAATCTCCTCTGTTGCATCTTTGAACCATTCCCATGCATCCTATCACTGGATTCCAGTGAGATCAGCACACTCTCTCTCCATGTCCCCTCCTCAGGAAGCTATAGAGAGCAACAAGGTCAAAATTCAGCCTCTTTTTCTCCAAACTAGACAAACTTAAAGTCCTCCTCCACTACTCACAGGACATGCCTTCCAGCCCTTCCACCAGCTTTGTTGCCCTCTTCTGGATGCATTCAAGGACCTTCACATCCTCCTTAAATTGTGGGCCCCAGAACTGCTGAGGCTGCACCAACATCGAATACAGCAAGATAATCACTTCTTTTGACCGGCTGGTGATGCTGTGTCTGATGCACCCCAGGATGCAGTTTGCCCTCCTGGCTGGCTGGGCACACACAGGTGACTCACACTGAGCTGCTTCCTGCCAACACCCCCAGATCCCTCTGGGCACGGCTGCTCTCCAGACGCTCCTGTCCCAATTTATACTTGTCCCTGATGTTGCTCCATCCCAGGTGCAGAATCCGGCATTTGGACTTGTTGAATTTCAACCCATGAATCATTGCCCAGTACTCCAATCTATCTAGATCCCTCTGCAAGGCCTCTCCTCCCTCCAGAGACTCATCAGCACCTCCCAGTCGAGTACTATCAGCAAACCTGCCAACAGGGCATTCAACTGCTGCATCCAGATCATTTTAAGTACATTAAACAGAAACATACACTACAGGGCATCTCTCAGAGGTTCTCCAGCCACCAAAGTCTGAGCAATACATGTGTGTGATAACCCTTTTGAAGTCTGTTGGATATATATTTTTATTATGAAAACTTCTGCTCAATCAACTTAGCTAACAGTCACAGCTGATGAACTGCGTAACTGCGAGGACTTGTGAGGCATCAGCTTGGTCCCAAAAGATGGGGGCAAAGTTAAGACAATATGATGAAGATCTCACATGGTCTGTGCCCTAGCACCACTGACTCCAGGACCCAAAAGCCTGTCTGAAATATCCTCCCCTGTGCTGCTGCAGTGTGCACCTACAGCAGAGGGAGCAACAGTACTGCGGAGGAAAGTCAGACTTATTTTGGGGTCCTCATTGCCACACTACAGGTTTCCAAAAGTGCAATACTGACATTTCGGGGTCCTGTACCTTTTCAAATTGACATAATTAAACCACTCTAAGTTCCCATATGCACATTTATCATGTCTTGGCCTCCATCGAAAGAATGAGAAGAAAATGAGAGCTCACAGTTACACAGTATTTTTTCAGAAGATTATACACACCTAGTTTAAAACTTGGCCTACTGTCTCTGGCTTATCTCACAAAACTAAGTTTCCACTAATCAGCAGCTGAGCACAGAGGGAAGAGAGGATTCAGTAGTAATCTGATCTGGAAAGTCCAGCTGCTTTAGGTGTAGATGTGTGTTTGTGCCAAGGTGGCAGCCGAGTGGTCAAGGGACAGCAGGGCAGCCTTGCTCTCAACCCAGGAGCCCTCCAGTGCTCCTCTCCTGCCAGCACATTTTCTTCAGAGGCCAGATGTGAAGCACATCAAAATCTACACAAATAACAACACTCCAGTAAGGCCATGACAACCCTGCAGAGGAGAGTGCCAGCATGCAGACACCATCCTCAGCAAAAGCGGACTGCAACCCACAAACTCCCTGCCCACAGTGTCCTTGCACTGGGCTGTGACCACTGCTATGGGTGGTAAGTCCCACCAGCTCTAGTGACCTTAATGACAAGACAGAGACCAGAGGAAGTCCTTTGTATTTGACAGTGTTTTCTCACCAGCTAGATTTTATATTGCAAATAAACTAAATGAGTCATCAAACAGCTTGAGTGAAGCTCTCCGAGTCTTCACCAAAGTGCTAATTCCACCTCTCCCCCAGTCTGTTGAGTCAGAATGTTTCTCCCTCCAGCCCTGCTCCGCTGTACACGTTCCAAAGAGGAACTGCAAAGTTAATTCTCCCATCACCTCTTTCATGCCTTCAGCGAAATGTCCTCACCTTACCATATGAGTCAGATTTCTGATTCTTTTCTTCCTGTGAAAGGGATTTAGCAGATAAACCTTCATTAATATTATAATTCTTATTAAGAATTCCTTGCTAATGAGAGATCTGAGAAACACATGACTAGACTAATTTGTACAGTGCTTGTTCTCAGCAATACCTGAAGTTCCAATGTCCATCAATTATCCAAAGCACTAGTACAAATCTTCTGGCATAAACAGGCACAACCCCATTTCCACAGACTTCAGGAGACAGAGGACAATTACATTGCCAAAATCCTGTCCTGGCTTCCTAGATCTGCTGCAAGCTACTAATTTCTCATTTTTTCCAGCCACAAACAGGCAGCTGCTGAAACCTATTCCTATCAGGATCTTCCCACAGAGCAGAAAGATGAGTGGACAATCCTGCTCCACCTGCTGCAGAGCTGGGCCTCCCCCTCTCCATGAGCACTAAGCAGTCACACACACCATGGTAGTGACAGTGGGGTCCCACCAATCTTCCAGTGCATGACTAACAAAGCAAGGACCCTCTCCAGATGTCTGTGTGGCGCAGGGAACTTGAGCAGGCTCATGATGCTTTAGGTTCCCTGCATAACAGGTCTCACATCACTGACACGCAGCAACAGGGGCAGCTAAGTGCTGCTCCTTTTTGCCTTGCTTTTCCATGACAGCCTTTTAGATAAATAGCTCTCAGAAGAAGGTCACAAGCGTATCAGAGATGACATAGGCAGATGGCAGAAGCAAAACAATTCAGCCCGGTCATATCCATGCTGGCCCTCTCCAGGGCTTCCGACTCTCCACACTGCATCTTGGACCTGCAAGCACCACAGTGCACAGAGCCAGGTCAGTGGGTCTGCAAGGAGCCAGGTCCATGATCCCTCCCTGTTGTGAGCATCCCTTCAGCTCCAGCATGAGTGGGATGGCAGAGGTAAAGGAGTGGAACAGGGACTCTTACAGCCAGAGGCAGAGGAAGTTAAACTCAAGGCACAAGCATTGACAATTTTTAAGTAAGAACAAAATCATCAGGAAGAATTGCCATAAAACTTCTGACTGGAAACAGACCTTACTCTGCACTTTTTACTCCAACCAACCCGGCTACTGCACTGCCTGAAGCAGTGGATTACACTTTGTGTTACTGTGCTCCTGACCATTCAGTTTCCGTGTTCCACCCAGCTGATCCCCTTTTGCCATCAACCTGGCAGCCAATCCAGTGGTGACTGCACCAAATGGAGAGGCTGTCCAATGGCAAGAAAAGACTTCCACACAGGTCAATATATTGAAATTTCTTTGGCAGAAAACAGATTTAAAAGCAGGATAAATTCAATCATTATTTGTGCAACTGGAATATCCTGATTACAGAGCTTGTGACCATAGCAATCACTTAAACAAAGCTTTAAAGAAAATATTCCCTCGTTATTAAAATATTGATTCTAGATTCTGATTCGGTTCCTCAATCTTCCTCTTATTTCTGACCTCAGAGGTGCTGTCTGCCTCCAGGTCTTATAAAATACATGGAAGAGGAAGAACTCGGCTCAGAGCCGCCAAGTATCCTCAACTAGTACTTGTGTCTTGTGCCAATAGAATGATGCTTCCTAAATACACAAATACGAAACGATCAGGTTGTCATGTGGGGATTGGGAGGTTTGCAAACATTATACAAGTAATCAGCTAGCAGGGATGTTTCTCAGAACAAGTCTCAGGCAATTAAACTGAGCCTACATTAATCACATTTCAAACACAAGGTATTACTTCAGTTGAAGCCAGACATTTAAAAGTTCAGGCACTGAAAAAAAAAAAGAAAATTAGGGGAAATAAACGCTGAAGTATTTGGCAATTGGCAATATATATTATTATTTAAGTCCCCTTGGTATTATGGCTGGATTATCTTCTATCTCCACAGACTCCATTCCACAGTTATGACTCTTGTATTAGTAAGAGTCATGCAGCATCGCACAAAGGCAGCATTGATTTGTTATTCTGTTACTCTATCTGGAAAACCAGGGAGAATTTTGTATGTAGCCAGGAAAACGGGACACAAAAACCGTAAGATGGATGTGATCTGCACACGTGTTTTTCTCACAAGAAAACCAGTACAGTGCACATTTAACACGAGGGAGTAGCTTCAGGGTTACATTATAAAATGGAGCTGAATGCAAACTCTTGAATATACAGCACTTCAGGGAGGTATGTTAAGAAAGGTACAAAAAGGAAAGTATTTTCTTCATGGGAGGAAGGAGAAGATTTCTTCTTGAAACATGACTTGAGAATTCCTCCTGGATGCCACCACAGCTGGTTTGGCTCTGCAAACTAGCCCATGTGAGCTTCAGATCAGGTGGTCTGTGGATTAAGGAGCTGCTTTAGCTTCTCTCCACATTCCATTGATGGTGGTTGGACATCACTGAATGAAAAGCAAACATGCAGGAAGCTCAGTGACTAACAGATGTACTTAAGACCAAAAAATATTCATGTACCAAGTCAATGACAAAATACTGCAGCAGCATCTGTTTTGGAAGGCAGGTTTTGTGTTATATGGCCAGGTTCAGAATGAACAGAAACTGTTTCACAGAATACTGTCAGAATAGGAATCAAATACAAATTTATCTGTGTGAAACCTGGATATGTATTTTTAGGTGCACACACCCACACACATATGCAGCCTGAATAGTTCATTCCCCTCTTCTGACATAATCAGGGATGCCTTTAAGAGGAAAATGAGCCCAGGCATGCTCCTAACCCAATCTGCCTGTGCCACCCCTATTTTAACTACATACACTATCATGTAATGGCTTGAAAATCGCTTTTTATTTCCCTTTCTCCCTTCTCTACATTCTCACAATGCTATTCAGTTTCTTTTAGCGACACAGTAACACAGCAGATCAGACCTGAAATTCTGCAGTTTAGTGCTCAGTACCAAAGACTGTAGTAATTAGACTAGGGGAACAGTCTCCCTAAAATATTAGTTCTCATTCAGTTTTCCTTTGGCTTAAGGCTTAAACCATGACCCAAGATCCTTTCAGTAAAATATCAACATGGAATCACTGCAGTCACTTGCAATTAGCTGATGGCAGCTTATTTACATTCCCATCTCATGAACAGATACTCGTATTTTAAGCAGCAATTATCCAGAAGGCTTTCCACAATTAACATGCAGGTTGTCAGTTTCAAGGTTATTCAAACCAGCCGCAGTATCTGCTTCCAAAATTAAACCCGCACAGCTACAGCGGGCTCTTCAGAGAGTGTTTCCAAATCTCCAAATCCCACCTCATGTCTCCTGAGCTGTGGCACTCCTTCCCTCCCGGCAGTATTTGCTTTAACTTTCATATGTCCAGATGGCCTTGATCACTGGCGTCCTTCCTGAACTTCTCTGCAGTTAACATGTAAAGGCTGAAAAATCACGCTATAAGCATATGGAGCAAGGTTTGCTAAAATGGATGATTTCATGATTAGTTAGACTGCTGAAAAAACTCCGACAGGAAGCAAAGATTTGCAGCCGGGTTTCAGGGATGAAGTGTTCTGTCATAATGTGGGAAACCCTTTTGCCCTAGTGCTACCCTGTTGTGTTCTCCCCTCCAGAAGCTCTTCTGACATTTCGCAGGCACCAGAGGGCACATTTCCATTAACAGACTCCACCAGAAGTGAAGGATTCAGCGCTCCGTCCTCCATGCAGCCCCACAGGCAGCGGCTGGCACAGCAGACAGGCGTTCCTGAAACTGCTCCTGCAGGACACACTGCACTACAGAAGGAGCATTTCTGACGTCAACAAAGTGAACAGGACTTCAGTTTGGCAAGGTGACACATCACACACACCCCACCACTACCCCTGTAGTATCAGAGTGCTCAAAATGACAACAACAAAGCTTCACTTTAACTGACACCAAAAACCTGGTTTTACTCTGCCCTTTAAACTTAAGGCAACTGGATTAATTCTATGAAGGGCAGGTGTAAGAAAGTACTCCAGAGAACGGGGAAAGAAGAACCCACACCATTAGCTGTCTGGTATTTATTACTTTTTAATACAGAGAACTCACAACAAAATATTCTCTAACAACACACGTAAATGATATCATAACCAATTATTTTAATTTCATCAACATTCATTTGCTATGTACATATTCTTCCATCTGCAAAAGTGCAATCCAAGAATGTCTCAACAAGAAACCTTTATGGACAAGTATATTTTTGAGGGGTTTTCTCACCAGTGGCCTTACAATGTGTTTGTCCTTGGTTACTTGGTATAGCAAAATGAGGAATACATGAGGGGGGGGAAAAAAAGGAAAAAAGAAAGAAATTGGGCTAGATGCCTCCCTTATAGGAATATTCCTTATTTTTCCAATTAAACTCATCATGAATACACTGCTCATTACTGGAGATGTTAATGTAAATAGACTATAGGCTAGTCTATGGTCTGGCTATAAAACACTGTAGTTTTAATGACTCTGCAGCATTAGACAAAACAACAATTTCAGGCTGTTCACATTGGTAAATGTCAAATTACACATCAGCATGTAAAAGATGTCCACGTTGTTAGTTATGTTTATCAAAATTTATTTGTAGACATCTTACTGATGGATGAGATCATTTTCACACATCCAAAATATGAAGTCTACCTAAATGCAAGCCTCTCCTATGGAAAGGAGAGTTAACTACTGGAAAGAAAAGCATTTGCACATGCAACTCCTATTACTATCACAAGGAGTATCGTGCACTTGAGTAGAATGAACCTCCCGATCCAGAGGATTGCATTCTCGTTTACAAAACATATTTCAGGCAAATTTAATCTGACCACGGGCCAGCTTAAAAAGAACACACAGCATCAGAAAAACGAAAGGTAATGAAAAATAAACTAGCCAAATAACCAGCTAGGGACCTAATTTCCCTTACGATGCATTTATAAGCTCATGACTACTTCCGGTGCTTGTCAAGACAGAAAGCAGAGCAACTGTGGCCTAGTTTAACCTCCAAAGTAGCCAGCAGGTCCCAAAGAAGTCACATTTGCGCTTCTACTTCTGCAAAGCCCAAGAAACTCTCATGGCCAAAGGCGAGGGCTGACTGCTTGACTGGAATCTGCAGGTTACAGAAGATACTGCATTTTGCAGTAACACAAGAGCAGCTTTCAGTATCAACAAGAAGCAGGGAAAGCCTCTACAAATTAGGGATAATTTATTTTGGAGTCAAAGTTCAGAGGAATCTTTCTGTAGCTCAGCTGGTTTCCACTGAGGATCATTTTTACAGTGCTATGTGTGCTGCTAGCCTCCAGTTGAGAGATGTATTTTACAAGAAAATAGGCATTTTCTCATAAGACTCACTTAACAGCAGAATTAAAAGGAAAAGCTAGCAAAGAACTGAATTGTTTTCTTGGATAAATTTGTATGTAATTCCTTAGCAGGGTTAAGGCTTTAAATATGCTATCCCCTTCCCATTTTCTCAGTCTGCTCCATTCCTGGTTTTGACTTGGATGTATTGTACAACCTCTCATACACTTGTTTTTAAAGCTGGCTATATTCCCTTTATTTCCTATCTACTCATTTTTGATTGTCACACATACAGGTCTAGAGAGGCATCCAAGAACTTAAAGGGCAGAATCATAAATTAAGCTACTCTAAGGGAAGCAAGCGAACAAGTACCTAGGACAACTCCAGATCCCACTTCTCCCCTGCCATGTGAATTGCACAGTGACACCTCCCCTCACCACTGCACAAAAAAGTGGGCACACAATGCCATGTGTCCTATGTGGGAATTGACACCCCAGACTCATGACTGGCACTCAAGCCCAAACCTACAGTAAGAGATGTATGCTTTAATTGTTCTCATTAGAGGAGCTGTGTCCTTGCTGCATGATTTCAGGCTGCTGGGACAGCCACTGTTGTCTGTCTGGTCTGGTTCTCATGGTACTGCCAGGCAACACAACTCCAAACTTGTTAGCCACCCTAACTCCATCAGGTTGCTCAACACACCATCAAATCTGAAGGGCTCATCCTTCTGGCGCAGTTAATCCAAATGATAATTTGATTGCTCTCCACAAGGGCAGTCTACACTGCACAGCTAATTAGGTTTTATCTGCTAGAAACCTTCTTCCTGCCCAGGTACACCCAGGCCAGGTCCTGCTCCTATGGACAATGGTTACAGTGCTGGTCCCACTGTAACTGGGCTTGGTGTAACTTTGTGGTAGCCACGAAGGGACAGTGTTACAAGTCTCCCAAAGTCCTTCCCATAATTCTCCCTGAAGAAGAAACAGGTTTACCCAAAACTGTTGCAAACAGGACAACTGCACAAAACCCCAAGAATGTGCTCCAAACCCAAAACCAAGCCCAGGAACACGGACAGAAGGAGAGGAGCACCAGTGGTGAAGGCTACCACAGCCTGCTGAGACGGCTGCTCAGACCAGCGCTGGACCACATGAGCTGGGTGGCACCTAAGGACACTGCCACTCGAACCAGCAGTAGGTCACCTGTGCCAACATAAGCACTCTGCGCAGCTTGAGTATTACTGGAAGGGTAGCTAATGCTAAAAGGAGCTAATTCTGCAGTGACGACAGTCAGGAAATAAAACTCTAAACTCGGCATTTTTACACACAAAGAAACATGGATATTCAGCTCGAGTTTTATGTGCACGGTAATTTCTTAATTCAGCAGAAAGTGTAATTCTCAGTCCAACATAGGAAAAAACCACTATTTTGGCTTCTGACATTTTGTTTTCTTTCCCAAGGTGGCAGACTATCAGGGCCATTTTCAAGACCGTGATTTCAACAGATACACTCTAAAAAGATTCTTATTTGGAAAACCAAAAGACTTCAGAAGAAACAAAAAATAATCCCACCATGTAAACAGAAACAAAACCCACACTTCTCAAGTGGACAAACATTTCATAAATATACTATCGAGAAAAGCAAAAAAACCAAATGTCCCCTAAATCTCAACTGATTTGAGAAACCAAGCAAAAGATTAATGACCTATTTAAAAATTTTTATTTAATGAAGGGAGAAATGGGAATCAAGAAACAAGAACTGCAGAGTCTACAGGGCCAAGCTCTCTGATACAAATTCACTGCTTAATGTAGTCTATTCTGTACAGCACAGAGGCATGTAGAAAGTAAATATGCTAAGTTTGCTTTCTCAAAACATCTCCGTGTTTTTAGATCCTAGACTGAACACAGTTTTGAAAGACAAAGGTGCAGCAATTAATTGTTTTAAAAAGTGATGACATGTTTTGTACTCAGTACCTCAGCTCTTACAGGTCTGAGGGCCCAGATCCCCACTTCATGGTTCTCGTTCCACACCGGTCACAGCAGCCTGCAGCAGGCAGCAAAGCCTCAGCCCCAGCAGGCACACACAAACACATCCCTGTTCAGCTCAGCCAGTTCCTTCCCTAAAATGTCTGTGAAGAAACACCTTTAAATAAAGCATTTTAAGATCTCCAGCTTGTTTTGGTATGAGCAGATGACCCAGCTGGGCACATGACAGCCCTGTTGGAAGCAGCACTACTGGCTGCACTATAACTGAGTGAGGGCAATGCACATCAAACACACATGGCAGGAAGACGCAATGCCAAAAGAATTCATTCAAGATTGCATTTTCTGGCACACATTTACATTCACTTGTCATGATACCTTAGTTTACCCTGGTCATGGGAAATCTGAAAGAAAGCCTGCTGAGGGGACTAGCAACACTGGGCCAGCTCCTGCACCCCTGGGAACCAATGCAAAAGGCTGAATGAATTCAACAGTAACAGATTCATTTCTTTCCAAGGATTTCCCATTTCCACCAAGCTGGAGGAACAACCCTACACAATTACCCATTTCCCAAGTGGACATATTTCTCTGTCCTGTATGTCTCCCCACACCCTTCGTATAAACTGTATTACAATTATACAAAAAATAAACCCAAATAATTTTTAGCTGAACTTTACCCCACACATGGGATATATTGAAAGGCCATTAAATTGGCTAGCCTCCAACCTTCACAGAGATCTTGTCAGGAGGATTCTGGTTTTAACAACATGTATATATACATATTAATATGTACACTGACAAAGAAGCTGCTCTTTCAGTTAGAAAAGAAATTAGATTTCATCACAGAATGAATCCTATAAAAAGATATGTAATAAAGTTGAAATACCCATAAAATAGCTATTACTAAAGCAAAGCTTTCGTCAATAAGCCTCCAAAACTTTAAATGAAGAAAATGGCTTCACGAAGTGGTAGTCTAGATTTCCACAGTGAGGACACTGCTGGACGTTGCTGTATTCAGAGAAATACTGCATGCCAATCCGCACGTCTATTACTGGCTTCCCACAGTGCTTACAGTTCAGTCGAGCCTGGAAAAAACAAAGAAACAAACAAAAAAAACATTTTGAAATAACCACACTCCCCTCAGCTCCTCACCTCTAGAAAAGAAGGTGCCAGAGGCAGTCCCCTGTCCTCACCGGCAGGAGAAAGGGTCGGTCAGGAAACTGGCAGTAATGGGATGTGCTGGTAAGGACACTCCTCACCTGGACTGGGAACTCGCAGGCACACACCATGGCCCTTCAGATTAAAGACCACCACCAAATTCTGGGAAGTGAGTCACCTCCCACTCTGACTGATGGAAGGTAGAGAATATCAACGTTTATTAACTTTCATAAAAATGACTGTTGTGTGCTGCTTAATCTCCGAATCAATTCCTCAATCCCCAGCACAAGAAGTGCTGCCTCAATAAATCATTAATGAAGCCCTGAAGTGAAGATAGAAATTATATATTTGTGCCATGTAATTCAACCGTTCAGGTTAAACATCATCTGTCTAAAAAATATATCAGCATTTTAATCTTTTGGCTTAACAAATGGGTAACTCGATCTACTTTATCAGCACAACATGGTATTGTGTCACTTTAAGTGTCTATTTAAACATTTATAATACAAATCAGGTTATACAAACTAAACATCACTTCAACACACAAACTATTCTACAAAATCCAGCTGAGAAAGAAGCAACATTAACTGGGTGGATATGAGAAATAATTCAAGGTCATAGGTGAGGACAGACAGAGCTATTAATATTCAGCTGTTACAAAAAGTGAGTCTTCAGAAGAAATCTAGCTGAGAAACACAGCCCATCTGATACAAAGAAAGCAACAGGCAGCATGAAAGCTCAGCAAGCCCTTTGGAATACTCAAGAGAAGCAGAAGGGATTTGAGACTGTAAAGGAGTTAAAGAGCAAAGGTGGTAAATGAGCAGTGAGGGCCTGAGCTGCACTGTAGTTTAACCTCACAGCCCAGTACGCTAATGAAAGCTTCAGCTCTCCACTGAAAAGAACAAAAAGTATTGTCTAGGCCATCTTGATTTAAGGGAAATTTTCCTGGATGAGGAGAGGAGGAAATTATTAAAGTACTATCCCTGCTGAGACCAGACTCAAAAAGAAATAAATCAACAGCTTCACTGCCATCTGCTCTGCTTGAAAAGCAGAAATTTTAAGAAATACAATCTACTGGGTTATGAATTTTTATGGAATTCTTAACCAAAGTGTTTTCTCCTTTTCTACTATCCAGCACATCAGCTAAGTGTTAGTAATCTGACAATGGCTGCAGTTCGTTATTCTACATGCAAATTTGTGATGGAGAACTAAATATTTTGAAGTAAGGCATGAAATTATTCAAAATAAAACCAGAAAGGCAATTTGGAATTATGTTATATACCATATTTAAATGTCATTCCTCTGTATGCACAGAATCATCTGTCACAATCATGGTGAAACAATAATGCTTATTATCTGGCAATCACAGTCACTGCAGCTAATGATTTTATAGGCAGTTCTTATATACCATGTACAGTCACACTGTCCATTAATCATGTAATTAAGGCTCTTGTATAATGAGCTCTTAAATCTTGTCTTGTACATTCAACAGAAGCAATTCAGATTTAAAGTTGCTGACTTCTACGAAGACAGCAAGTCAGTATCAGTGCTTTACCTTTAAAAGTTCCTATTTTAAAAAAAAAAGTTACAACCTCAAGAGACACTAAATTTGGAGGTAATATATCTGTCTGTAGTTATAATTGCTACCAATGCCACCATAACCAGCAGCAGCAATACCACTTGCCTTTTGAGCAACATTTACAAGATTTACATTTTAGTAAATATGCTAAATGTAAAATAAACTGGCATTCTGCATATTGACAAAATGGTATTTCAGATGGCTTTAAAGTATGCACATTAGCATGGAGTGATCCCAGTGTGAATGGGTGCATCTCTGCAAGGCTCCTGTCCCGACCTACTACCACCACCTGTGTGTCTGAGCATCTGGAGTGGAGCACTGAGTCATTCTCAGACAAATGTTTTTTTCACAGCTGTCTACCCCTACCTGCACAGCAGAAGCGCTCTGTCCATCACATGGACAATTAATTCCCTTGAATGCCAACAATCCTGCTGTCTCAGGCACACGTCTACTCTGGAGTAACCCCAGGCCTTGGATCTTCCACTCTCAAGGCATAGATTTAGGTGAGTGTTTACTGAACACGAAGTTGCTTCAGGCTGTGGTAGGTGAGTACTATCCCCAGGGTCAGCCACAGCAAAGATTAAGGAGAGCTGAGTAATCTCCGAGCATAAAGACACTGTGGACCTTTCTGTTCCCTTGGCACCTCTTTGCTACAATTAGGATAAACCACAGTTTATGAACTAAAAAGCCCTGAAAAAATGAAACATCTGATCAAAATGTGGAACTGTATCTGACACTAGTGATCAAGCACCAGATTTAATTACCAGTGCATTTAAAGGGAGCTTTATTTAAAAACATAAATGTATTAACCACTGACCATTGCAATGACTTTAGTCTAGCTAAAGGCCATTGTACCTCTTAAAGGAACAGAGATCCATCAGCCCTCTTGTATTCCACTCATAGGTACAGGCTAGAAAAGGATGGAAGGAGGAAAGCGAGAAGAGATACACAGCCTTGACTTTACCTAATCAGTCGGAATTTCACCTTACGAGTCTTACTTATGTATGGTACTAACCTGACAACAGGGAGATGCTGCCAGAATATCGTAGGTATACATAGTTCCCAGCTGATGCCAGCTTCCATCCCATCGGGACTTGCACTTAATGCAGATAATTTTGTGAACCCCTTCTAAGCAGTCTACACAAACAGCATAGAGGTGCATAAGCCTTCCTGTGGACAGAAAAGACACATCTTAAGGAGACTAGAAGACAAGATTAAAACAGACATTTTCTGCAGTGTGCTATCTGACCTTCAGTGATGCAAATCACACCTAAAAGAGTGAATGCTAAAGTAATAAGTGCTTCTCTATAGGAAATACACAGGGCTTGACTGAAGCTATGCAGAACTCACAAATTAGTCATCACCCTGCCCACTCTCCCTTACATCATTTGCTGGTACATCTTAGCAAAATATTTTATAAAAGGAGTTGCTAAACCTCCAAGAAGAGATGCCAGGTTAAGCTGTAAGACCAGCTGCTGTGTTTCCAAAACCAGAATTTTGCCCTAGCTTCATCCCCACCTGACATAAGAAGTGGAGAAGTGCTGAAGCTTATTAGCGAACTTGGTAAAGATTCATTTAACAAACTGCCAGGATCTTCCAGCAAAGAGGGAACCAAGGATCTAACATTCCCCACAGGCAAAAAGCAACAGTCAGAAGAGCAAATTTTTTTCATGTACTTCCTTCTGACTCTTCATTAACAACAAGTATATTTTAAAACATTACATATTGCACATACAAACACTTTAACATGCCGTTCAGAACTATGAATATATCGAGCTCTATCATGACCTTAGGCTCTGTATGCACAATGACTTTCAAAACCTGAGTTACATTTATTTCCATACAAATCAAGTGGCTCAGACTTGGAAATCAAATATTTTCACTACATACATGTGATTAAACTTACCAATGCAAAATCTGAGACCAACTTTCACAAAAAACCAAAAATCCCTACACAAATTATAAAGATCTGGCACCTAGATTATGCCTGACTCATAGTGACTAAACTGATTTGCAGTTTAATAGCTGATTATTAGAAGTGACCTGCCACTGAGCACTAATCCTGTGACATACCAGATTTTGGACTGCTATATAAGACAGTGCTAAGCAGTAGTGAAGTTACAGATCAGCAACAAACCAGGACTGTGTTTAACATGTGTTCACCTCGGATTGCAGTTTGTGCTCTTTAGCATCAAAGCACCGAACACATCACAAACTGTAATTCAACAGACACACATCTTGTAGCTCTTCTACACAAATGGGAACAAAATATTAATAATTTATGATTAGTCTCTACCAGACGCTTCCGAAATTAATCATCTGTGTTTTAACTTGTTTTGGTTTTTAAGCCAACTATTTTAGAAAACCAAGAAAGAATAGAATCTTCTTAAAATACACATACAAAATACACTTCATAGTATGAGCTGGTAAAAATTGAGTTATCCTACACTGGCATGTTCAGCTCTAGAAAACATGATGCGATGAAACTAAAGTGAAAATACAATAAACTCTGGTCCTAAAGTGAACACTGGAGATTGGTGATGTTCAAACAACTCCACGCACAGAAGTTGTGTTGTGCAGGAAGATACATAACTTTCTCCATCTGAAGTTCTGCACTGTTTATGCACTTTATAAAAACTACATTGCCCCACCACTAAGTTTCAGGACACTTTTTGTACAGGAAATGGGGCACCTGGTATCTTAAACATGCCTGAAGTAAAAGAAGTGATTTTCTGTTCTGAAAAGAAAATAACAGCCTGGAATAGCACCTTAGAGCTTAACTGCATTTCAAAGAGTACTTCTGGTAATAAACCATTTTACCCAGGACAAGGAAGCAAAAAATTTAACAATTAATTATTCACAGCAACTTGTCTGAACAAGTCTTTCAGATATATCATCCAACAGTTAAGAAGCAATTAAGTTAAAAAAATAATTTCACAGAGTTTCATTCTTAGTGGCAAATGCTAACAAACGACGAGTTTCACTATTACTAAACCAGCTTTCTGTACTGATAAAATCACAAGCACATTGTGTGACCCTGCACCAAAGCAAATAAGCATAGTTAGCTCACAAATGTATATTCTGTTTATCCTGGAACTTTTCTGGCTTGTATATTTGCCTATCGCTTTTTCTCTTCAGAGTACATTAGGCAAGACAGAAACAATGTTAGCATGAATACAGTTTAGTGACTTAGTGCACAGTGATTCAAGGAAAGAAAAAAAATAAAATACAAGGTTTACTGAGTAAAAGTATGTTACATAACACATATTATGACCATGCATGGCATACAACGTATTTTATTGAAAGGTGAGAAACTTTAATGTTAAAATACCTCTGGTTAATCCCTTACCAACACACTTTTCAACATACAATTCTACGCTTTTGACCACCAGACTAGGAATACTTTCTCTGACTTATTTCAGCCATGCTGGCTGCCAGCAGGCTGCAGGACAGGCACATCTAGCCATGTACCACCCTGATCACTTAAGTCTGGGCCACAGCTCTCACGAAGAGCTAAAGCTCATGCTGGCCCACACTTACTTGTTTCTCTAGGAGGAAAAAAGAAACACAGGCCTTGGTCTCAACTCATCTGAGAGCTAGGACATGATCAAGACATAGCTCAAGCATGTGCAAGTTTGGAAGTAAGTCTAAAACCTTCACTACTACACTGCTGTTTAAGACACCATATCAAAAGCTTACTCTTACTACATCCAGCCTCTCCAGGCCTGTGTTAACACAGCCCAGACTACAGTCCTCTCCATATTTAAAAAGTAATACTTCACTGTAAAACAAAACTGATACTCTCTAGTCTGAAAGCAGATGAGAGGTACCTCATCCTCATCAGTGGTACAACTACAACGTTCACCCAGGCTGCAGCGCAGCATGCTTAAATTTAAAAGGTTTAAAAGGTTGATGTGTATCTTGGAGTAAAGCTCACAACAGATAAATGAGCATGAACATGTTCCAGAACAGATTGGCTGGAAAATCTTCCCATGGTCTACCCAGAAATCATATGAGAACTTGTTTAGTTGTAAGCCCAAACACAAGGCATGGATCTTTCTACACAGCATCTTTTTGTAATTCCTTCTAAGTATTTCAATCTGATCCATGTGAGCATTTTGGACATTACTTCAAGCTTTATAGAACTGCTTAAAAATGCAGAATCGGGATGAAAATCTGTAATGGAAGGGACAGGGCACAGAAGGCAGTTCTGTAATTTAATGAAACCTAGCATGACTGACAGACAACCTGTACCTTGAAGGTGACAGGGAACATCATATTCAATCTCATCATGTCTTGATGGGCTAAGGAACAGGGTCCCGTCCACCAGCGGAAACTGTTCAAACACTGGCAGCGCCCTGTGGCACAGAGCACAGTTTACAACGTTCCTGTGGCTGGCACTGAGAGCAGCAAGGATGAACTTCCGAAGGTCCTCCCCTTGGCCCACCTGGGCATCGTCTTCCATCCGCACATGGAAAGTATTCAATTTATGCCTGGGGATGTGAGTGAGCAGCTCAGATAGATCCAGCCTTCTCAGAAACTGCACAGGGGTATCGAAGTGTCCTGATCTATGTGCTTGCAAGCCAGCTGCCCCGTAATCAAAATGTGCATTCCTGAACATGCCCCCGCCAGCCATATTCTTCTTATGGGGCTCCAGGTGAATGGCATTCTTCAAAAACTCTCCCAAGTATCGCGAGGAACGCGGGCCACTGAAATGCGTGGGGGCGAGGATAGAGTAGCCGGTGGGCGGGGACTGGCCAGGAGAGACACAAGGTGAGCGAACGGCGTAGCTGCCACCCATGACACCCTTCTCCTGGGAGTTCTGCCTGTCCATAGAGTGCCTTCGCTGGAGGTCATTGCTCAAGCCTTTCTGAGGCTTGTTGGCCGGCCTGCCTTTTTTGGCCTCCTCTGCTGACTCCGTCATGGACCTTCCCGTACTCTTCTCCAACACTGATTTCTTCTTCTTGTCATCCTGCATTCGCTTCACCTGGTACCAGTCCGTGTCCTTCTTTAAATGACCCTGCCCACACCGACAGGAGCAAAACCGAAAAGCCAGGTCGTATCCCTTCTTGGTCCACATGTTTTGGCGACACTGCTTTTCGTTCCAGCTCCTGGCTCTGCCAATGCAATTGAACTGGACGAGGATGCTGCTTTCCCACTCGTAGAAGCACTGAAGGTGCATCCAAGTGCTGTACGGACAATGCTCGTTGTTGCATAGAACCTTCTGGTAGTCATCCTTCTCCAGGTCCACCGGCCTCCCAAAGCTACAGATGAGTGGAGTAGCACAAGGGGCTTCTGTGGAAGGTAAAACAGATACATTAATAACTTAATGGCCCATTTACTGCAGTACTTTCTTTAAACACTGTGACAAACACACACCAAGCTCTTACTAACAACCTGTATTACTGAAGGGCCACAAGCACTAGCTCTGGGTCAGTGCAAAAAGCAGTATTTGCCAAAAAGAGATAAGCATGTAAAAGGAGATAAGAAAACGCACAAATAAAGAAACAAAATTACATTACGGTCTGTTTAATATTCAGAACCAAAGCACCTCAGCAGCATTAACCCACCTCAAGCATTTGTGGATACCGTTGTAAGGCCTTAAGAAGCAAGGAGAAAGCTTTGTGAATGCTCCTGGAGGGCTGCTTTGAAGCCTGAGAGGCAACATGGGAAGAATGCACACAGATGTTTGTTTGAAAAACAAGTAAGCAATACAGCCCAACTTCACAATCATGGGGAGAGGCAGGAATCGATCTTTTCTTTGGGACTGAGCAAGAGATAACAGCTCGGGAGAGAAGGAAGAAGTAGAGGACTTTGAAAAGCAAGACAAACCGCTTATGTTCCTAGTACAGAAAGGAGGGCCTTCATTACATTGCTTAGGCAAATACAGACTATATTGATACCTTAGGAGTAAGCTTTTATATTTTTCAGATCCTGCACTGCTTTAGTCTGTAATTCTAAAACTTCGTAGCCTGTTAGTTACTGCTCTGCCATTCTGGTTAGACATAAATCCTCTCTGGGCCTGGACTCAAGAACACCTTGTCGAACCAGGCCCCAAAATTTGTAAACTGAGCCTCTGGACAGGGGGAGCAAACTTGGGGTAATTACATCACTACCTGAAACTGTAATTGGAGAATTAACCCTGATATGCAAATGGACCAAACCTATAAAAGTGTGAAAAACCCGTGACCCAGCGTCCATCTCGGGTGTAGCCCCAAGGCTCTGTACCCATAGTGAACCTTTACTAAAGGCCCTTCAATAAATACCCGCTTTTATCTCTCAGTCTTGTCTAGCCTCTGTTTTCAGGTAGCCACTCCAAGGCATCAGTAGCCACTCCAAGGCATCAGTATCACCACCACTGACATTCTGGATAGCTAAATTTCACAAACCAAACAGTTCTGCAGCATAGACAGGTGAAAAAAACACAAATGCAACATGGTATTTTACCAGCAAAGTACCAGCTTTCCTATATCCTTGAGCAAAGAACAGTTTACTTCAATTATCTCCCAGCAACAATATCAGCTTCTACACAAAAAAATGTTCTACAATAAAATGTTCTGCATTTATGAACCAGTGACGTTTTCTAGTTCCTCCTTCTAGTACCAAAGTACCACAGACTACAGATGGCTCCCATTGCTGGCTGCTCTGTTGCAGCTGGGAGGCTCAAAAGGGATTGGAAATTTTCTACTGGAGTTTTTGTAAGAATTTTTTAGATGCTTACTCAAGTATTACAAATACTTCTCTGTATTTCTGTCTTCCTAATTTTTCCACTTCACCAGAAAGTACTGCTCCAACAGAACTGTCAGGCTGCCCTTTAACCTCTGTGTGGCTGCTTCCAAGTATTAGCAGGCTTCTTCAGGGTCTTCTGTGGTCAAGCGCTGCCCCACCCGATCTAAAACACAGCAATCAGCTTCCTGAAGTTCCCCAGTCTCAGCCAGAGCCCCAGGACTTATGGCAGAGGTGCACAGAGCCTTGAGGAGAGAGACTGCCATGATTGAGGTTCTTGCCCTTATGACTTTAAATTTCTATCTGATGAGCAGGTAAAAAAAACACCACTCAGTTGCATTGCTTTAATCACATTCTTATCACTGCTTGCACAAATAACACAACATAATTTGCAGTAGGATTAGAGGTTTTATGCTGCTCCATGTACTCTGACTCTGACTCTCAGTAAGAGACACACTACCCATCATCATCAGTCTTACAGCAGCAATACACAAATCAGGTGCTCTACAACAACAGATCATTGCCATGCTAGTGGTTTTGCCCCTTCCCAGCAAGTTTTTGGAAAAGGCTATAAACAAACAAAATCTTCAAGGCTACCTTCAGTAAATTCAAGATTACTATAGTTCTTAAAACTTACTTATACAGAAGAAAAAGGCATAAATAGCACAGAAAAACTTTCCTGAGCCATTCCCTGGAACATGCCACATCCTTCACTTCATTTCTCTGTATCTCTTTCTAATGACAGAACTGGCACAGTTTCAAGAAGAACTCTTCTGCAATACCTTTCCTTCAGGGAGTGGCCTATAAATTGCAAGCAAAACACATTCCCAAAAGCTTTACTTTAAAGAAGAAAAAGCCTATTTAATTCCAAAATATGGACTTTTCAGTCATTAAAAACAAATTACCAAATTGGAGAGAACAGAGGTAAGAGAGGCTTTCCCTACAGATTCTTCAGAAGTTCCTTCTATACATGTGACAAATATATTGTTACTGGTTGTCTCGCATCTCTGAAAAGCCCACTAAGAACATGCAAGTTTTGAGATGTCTTTGAGAAGCACCAATTTTGTTGGCTACCAGTGACTAATTTTTCTCCACTCTTTCACTGTGTATTATTGAGCATAATGCTGCTGGCCAAGAGCAGAAGTGAGTGATAACTCACCTGCTCTGAAACAAAATCTGTCATTTACCAGTTCAGAGAGTTTTCCCACCCATTCTCCCAGTCTTCGATTCAAGTCACACTACCACAGCAAGCATCTCTGCAAAGTTTTTCTTCATTGTCAGTCTTTCTTTCATCATATTTAAGGTCTGAAAGCATAGTTCACAATTACAGCATCCTTATGCAATTTATCTCAGAGAAGTCAGTTAAACTGAACCCATGGAAGGCAAATCGTCAGCAGTCGTATGTGAGGCAAGGCACCGGAGGTGCCAATATGAATAATTCTCACTTATGCATTTCCTGTATTCATCTATTTTGGTACATATTCCATTCCACCATTGCAAGAAGGCAGCAAAAAAAAGAACATGCCAAAAATCCACTTATGCTCTCACTGTGCTTCAGAGAGTAAATGTTCTAACAGTTGCAGGTATAATTATAGCTGACAGCCGAGAAAGTACTACACAGACAAGTCTAGAATTGAATAAAGACACTATACTTGTTCATCCATACTGGCATAGTTAACTGACTAAAAAAGGAAAGCGTTTCCTTGATTAGCCTTTGAACACGTTTTTGAGTTCGTATGCAAAAACAGATGATCTCTAGCCCCCTGAGAAGTTTACAGACTCTTCAGTATACAGACAAAAACTGAAATCAATAAAATGACTGAAATACAAAAACCATCACCACAGCCCATGTATTTCTCAGAATATGCCTGCAATTACTTAATTATGATCATGTACTGAGTGTCTAGAGGCTAAAATAAAGGCGACTTTCAACAGACTTTTTTTTCCCCCTTTTCCGTGTTGGTCAGTGGAAGTACTGTGGAATGAGATCTTCTCCAGCTTCTCCTTAAGAACTTACATATGCCAGATTACCTGAGGAACTTCCCACACAGCATAACTATGAGCAAGAAAAGGCAAAGCTACAAGTTCTGGACAGCAATGTCTTCCTCAACATTTAAGTTCACTAGATGATTACAAAGTTTTCACACATTCCCTCATCTGATCTTCTATCTACACAGTGCGAATTGGCTGGTCACATAATCACCACAGCAAAAGCAGGTCTAGAGCAGATGGAAGACAGCAACAGAATTAACAAAAGCCTTCCCTCATGCAAAAGACTCCAATGAACTGTTAAATGGTGCCACTGAGATTGCTTTGGAAAACGTCATTGCCAAGAGGAGAAGCTGGTCTCTATGGACTTGTCCTGGGGACTCATCTGACATTTCACTACTGTCACTGTAGCTGCATAGGAAATACTCCAGAAAACTTACAGGTGTCTCTGCCATGTTGCCGTGCTCCACAGCATGGGTTATGCCATGCTAGTCAAAGCACCTGCTTTCACTGATACAAGATTTGCTATTATCAAGTCTGCTGGTTTGGAGAAGGCCTTGATTAAACTGCTGCAGCATTTCCACAACAGAAACTGAGAAGCCCAGCATGGCTAATTTAAGTTGTCTCGGTAGAAGCTTCTACCGCTCCTGTAGTTTTCCTGTATTTATGAAAGCAGAAAACTCCACTACCTGAAAAGCACACAAAAACCTCAAGCCAACATTTGGTTTTGCCTAATGTTTCAAATTCCAGCAGGTGTATCTGTACAAAACAGACTGTGCAGGACCGAATACAGACTTCTCTGTACCCATGTCTCCTGCCAAACACAACCATGCCACATGTTCCTGCATAAAGAATAAATAAGAAACAGAAAACAGCAATTTTTGTGCAATTTTCCCAGTTCATGGCAACAGATATGCCTTAGGAACAAAAGAGACCGCATTCAGATCAGTATGGGAGCCACATTTCAGGTAATGTGAAGAGCTCTTCCCATCAATTCACACCCTTGAAAGTGGTCTGGGTTATTTAATCACCATTTTATAAATGAGACAGAGCATTTATTTCAATATTACAGAACTTTTAAAATTCTTGTTATCAAGCTCTTACACTTCCTGTAATTGGAAATGCATTTTGAGATATTCTTCAAAAAGTCAGAGCCAGCAGAATCATTGTCCTAATGTTTTATGATGACAGTGTTACCAATTGCTGTCAAGAGAGATTGTGATGGGAAGTAAATAGAAATTACATGGCCAAAATGCCCATCCACACCTGTAAGCCCAAGCTGGTTTGTCACCTAAATATAATTTGCTTCCAAGTAGCTAACAGCTCAACAGGTTTCTGGTTTCCAAAGCTATGAAACGGAACTTCAGGGAGAATGAAAGATTACGTGGTATCAGAGCAACATCCATTCTCCCAGCAGCCCCTTTCAAAAGAATGCCGAAATAATGATAAAAGAACTTCTATTTACCTCTCAGTTTCAAGATGGGTTTCACAGCCTAAGAGAACAAAACAAGACAGCGTGCAGTTTTGTGTAGCAGAACAGCTTCAACGTAGGCTGTCAAGTTGCAACTACAAGCGTGTGCTGCTTCTTTCAAGACGTTATGTTTCCACATAAAAAAATAAATGTTTTCTCATATTCCCCTGCAGTGATTCGGAACAGTGATTCTGAAAATAGTTGGAAGGAGCAGTACATAAATGTCTTCTAAAACAGAAACAACATACAATATTCCAAATACATGCACATTTGTGCAAAGATAGCTCACTGTTTAAACAAGGTTGTGTTTTATGTTTGACAGAGCCACCATAAAATTAACTTTTCTTTCAAAAATGAGAATATGACAGAAGACTGCAAGGAAGCTGGATAGGGTTGTTTGGCTTTTTCTCAGTTTTTCTTTTCAGGTTTATAAACATCCATAAAAGCCAGGAATAGGAATAGAAACAGAACATCTGAGAAATACCTCTTTCAACAAAAAAAAAATCCTCCTACATGAACTGGTTCTACCTTTTAATAAAAAAGAAAGGCAGTTCATGAAGACCATCCTTTCCATTTTATGACCCAAATGAAAGTAGCAGAACAACAGCTGCCTGAGGAACTTCCCTCTGGTGAAGTATATTGAGGAGAATGTTGTTTACTTGTTTACACACCCATCATAAAACCAAAGATGCATCCAGCAAGCCAAATGCAATGATTCCATGGCTTCAGTTTCGTGACTGCTCTCATTTGTTCCAAGTCCTCAATGCAGATGCCTAAAGCAAAATTCGCTCTTCCCCTGCTATGCTCCCACATTATCCATTGTGTTAAGCACCAGAGTTTTTCAGTCAGTGGACAGAAACAGATAATTATTTCCCGTACTCGTCAGCACAGGTTTCAGCTCACTGCACAGATTTGCCATCTCTGGTACAACTCAAGGGAGGTGTTAAACATGTGAGGCTGGGGGCAGAGGAGAGGGAAGTGCGGTGGCGGCTGGAAGAGGCAGCCCTACTGTCATCTTAAAACAACTGTCAGGCAACAGTAGGTTGTTATGGATCTGGAAAAAGAAATTATCCCCAAAAAAAGGGTAAGGTCTTGGCACTGGATTGGTTGCAAGACACTTACTATGGCTTGCTCTTGGTCTACTGTTACTCTAGCATCTCTTCATCTATGCCAAGGACACGCTAGTTGCCAGCACACTACCGAGGCCAGAAGGGTTCCTGTGGGACACGTACCTTGCAAATCAAGCACTTTAACCTCTACCCTGCTTTCTCATGAACACTGCTCTCTTCACAACGCTACACAGCTAGGAATTGTTCACTCTGCCAGCCTGAACCAGAGCTGAGTCATTCGTGGGGAAGGCTACTCCCTACCAACCATCTGCATGAATCTTCTGAATTTCCTCTGCCATCAGCATAGCTGTATTTTAATTGAAGTCATACAATATTACTGCACTAATACTGTAATGCAGCTGTAGAAAATAAACCACCACCACAACAACAAAACAAACAGAAAGAGAAAAATTGAATTAATTGTGTGATGTATTTGCTTTGCTGAACCTTGTAATACAATCTAATAATCCAAAGATTACTAAGACGTGACAAAACAGTATTGTCGTACTCATAACTGGTTAAACAGCACAAATAATACATCAATATAGAAATGATCAGCCACCTTCCTAAGAGTCTAAGTGCAGCAGAAGAATGCAATGAGAAAAAATATTTCACAAGCTGATCCAAAAGGCAGGCTTGGATCTTCAGTGCAGCAACAACAACAAATAACAGCTGACAAACAGTACGAGAAGTCTTTCAAAACAGCTCGGCTCAGGTCTTAGGTCTTATACCGGTAACACTCACAGATGACGACTGATATCTCTTCAAAACTTCTTAAGTAATCTTTGCTGAATGATCAAGATGAACGCTTCCAGGAGGATTCTCCGGGAAGGGAAGGGAAGGGAAGGGAAGGGAAGGGAAGGGAAGGGAAGGGAAGGGAGCAGTACCTGGTAAGCCACCCTTAACACAGGCTTTCTTCTGTGCCATTTAAACTCCCTCACACTCTTGGAAAGAGAAGCCAAGGCCAGCAGTCCATTCGCAGTGAGCAACAGACAGAGCCACTGCCACCGCAATGAGGAGTTGTCTGGAGCCAGTCTGGCTGACTGCTTTACATCTATTATGCACCTACATATTGACATTGTCAATAGGTGCCAATCCAGAGCCCAGTCCTACCCCCCAGGACCACGCAGCTGCAGGCAATACCTACTCTCAGAAGGGACTTAAGGAGAACAAAGCCATAAGCAGCCCAGTTCCCTCACATGCTTTACCCCATGTGCAAGATGTCACTAATTCTGTTAAGTGAGTAGTAACATGAAGTGATCACCTTCTCCTAGAAAAGATTTCAGGTAATTAGGAGCTGCTAAACCCTGGTTCACCTGAGAATTCAGGGTTCCCAGAGGGCTCGGTAGCTGCTAGAACTATCTCCATGCACTTCACTTACACTAACTTCACACTTGACCTCCAAGGCAATCTCTTCACAATAAAAAAATTAAAAAAAAACACCGAGAAACTTCACAGCAGCAGGAAGATACCATGGAAATCATGAAGGCTTAACTCATACCTGCCACATTAACACCTTCTAACTAACAGCACAGTCTGAGCTAATGCCTGTTTATGAAATCAGCAACCAGCATGTGATACAGTTATCTGCAGCTCTCATTCAACCACCCACTCCCACCTCAACCATAACCTCACCAAAGTAAGGCAGAAAATCAAGATTGAAACTGTACAAACTAAGGAAGACAGGCACTTACATGTGCACAATAATTCTGTGGCTTGTTTACACAGCCATCTGTGCTCCGAGCTGAACCTACTGCCTACACTGTTGAAACCCAGTATGAGAATCCACATGGTCTTGTAGAAGTCACCATAAGCTGTACAATTATCATCTAGCCAACTTAGCCAGTTTCTTTCCATTTAATATGTGTTGTCCAAATACAGAAAACAACTCAATCACCATCTTTGGCTTTTGCTTGGGATGTACAGACTCTCTCTGTATAGGATAACTCTTGCCCTGGCTTGTGCTCTAACACCTGAATCCACCTGGAAATATCCCCAGAGAACAGGCCTAAGCCTCTACCTGTATCAGTGCCAGGACAACTATGCACCCCGATACTCCCAGGTGAACTCTGAATTGGTTTAACCAGGTCAGAAGACAATTGGTTCTCTGTGCCATAAGCGATCATGTCCCAGCTAAGAAGACTCCTCAGCATTGTGCGGATTTTTCTGATGATCTCTATCATGGTGAATGCCAACATTAGTGACTATCTCAAGACTGGTGAACCTTAATGTGTTTTGAACACTGGCTGTTGTTTCATCTGCACATGAATTGTCCCCACAGAAAAGCACTTCCACCATTAAATCCTCTCACTTTAACCTTCTAAGAGCTTTTAATAACACGAATTTCTACAGAGAACTAACCTTGGTGCTTCAAGAAACAGACATTCTAATAATAACTAAAGCAGACTCTACTGCACCTGCCCTAGCAAGTTTTCAGTGGCAAACTCCAGCTCAGGCGGCAAACAGAGATAACTGCGGCATGCAGTAGATGCCCTAATACCAAGCACAGATGTAAACACTGCAGGCTGGACTTGCTCAGGCTGAGAGCCAGCTAGCCACCAGACCCAGTTCAAAAGCACAAGGCGGCAAGAGAGAAAGGAAAACAGGGTAAGTCAAGTGGTATCAGCACCTCTTACAGTTTCAGATCTAGGGATATTTGTGTCATTGGTCTATCCTTCCCAAGTTTCAATGTGACAGACTGTATTTTATTTTCCATGCTAAAGGCTAAAGAAGCTGGTGGAAACTCAGTGGGAAACAGGAGATGCAGTACCCAGCATGTCTGCAAGACAGCAGCTCCTGAGTGTGGAGCTGTTGGTTCCCGCAGACATCTCCTTCACGATGCCATGCTGGCTCCCAGCCCTGTCATGTACCATCTTTGGCATCTGTGTGGCACACAGAGACCTCAATTGTACACTGCTCCCATAATGGGTATCGGCAGCACAGAAGTGGAGTTGGGGAGTGCCAGGCATACTCAATAGCCAGGATCCAATAGAAGCTACCTCCTCTCCCAGCAGGCATCCAGGATGGGAACAACAGCAACATCCCTCTCAAGCCCAGGAAGGAGGACTGATAGACTCTGAGAGACAAAGACATAAAGGCTGAAGTGAATGCTCTCAAGATAAATGTCACTAAAATCTACCAGGAAATGCCAGTGCTCCACTCGAAATCCCACAAGTTTTCAAAATGGAATTACCCACTCCAGTGACTAGATTACTGCTTCAAGAGGCCTCTTTGAAATTACTTGAATTTCTATCAGAACAGTTTAAAGAAAGCCCATGCCCTACTAATCCTGTTATAATTTAGACACCTTGAAGATTAGCTGTAGTATTTTACTCTGAGCTGAATGCAAGGTTTTCCTCTGTTTTTTTCCCCTCACACATGCTGCAGGAAGAAAGGCAGGGAAGGATGGACATCTGCCAGCCATGACAGTACTTTAATACCAAAGGATGTCTCAATACGCAAGGCAGTAGAAAACTTACAAATGTCTCCAAGGGCTAGAAATAATTTTGTCACTATTTGTTAGATCACTGGGAGTAAGATATGGGATGAGTACAGGCAAATCAAAGTGATCAGCTCAAAAACTGTATTTCCTTGTATAAAGCAGAGCAAACATCAAGCCTAAACCTTACTCATGAAAGCACTACACTCGAGCAATAACTAATCACATGAACACAGAATGCTGTCAGGGCACTGATAACCATTTTGATAGCAAATAACTAAAAAAACCCAAACTTAAATGGGTGTGTACTTGCTTGCATGAAAGGATAACATTTATTTTACTCAGTAACACCATGAACATGATTCCATTTGCAAAGATTTGCAGAACACGAACTGCATTTGCTACCAAAGCATGTAATTGCACAGTTTTAAAAATCCTAAAACTAACATGAAAGTCCTTTGGAACGTGATTTGCATTGATACAGACAGTGAAATCTGCATTCAATTGATTTCTGCAGTTAGAAGAACACAATGGTATTATGAGGCAAAATTATTTCCCCTTAGTAAATTAATAGGTATTAAATTTTGTAGTCACTGCAGCAGAATAGAAACTTAATTTTCCAGGTGGTCTCACTGATACCAATGGGACTCCCTCAGGCTACATAATCAGAAGGTGCCAATACTGAACATCACTAGAGTGCCAAACTGGAACTGATGTTATAGGCAGCAGGGAACATTTGACAGCAAATATTAATCCAGGCTTAAATACTACAACAATTCATTCTCTGAAAACACATTTTTAAATTAAACATTGCATTGATACATTTTCTCTCCCTCTTTAACTATCCAACACCCAGGATATAATTTTTTTTTTAGTAAATCATAATTGTTGGCCAGTCACAGTATTCAACACATTAGTCACTGCTGTGCTTACTAATTTCCCTCTCTGTACACTTTTCCTATATTAGCATTTTTATTTGAAAATAAATCAGTCTTACAAATTTGTGAAACCCAGGTGAAGTGCTCAAAAGCACACAAATCTGACCGCCAGCAGCTCCACCTGCCAACCTACCAACTCGCCAGCTCTGCCACTTGTGCAGTTTAAGAGCTCACCTATGGCAGGCAGGCAAAAAAATATGATCTTAAAACAGGTGGCCAGTACACTGTAGGACAGTGATTTAGAGACAGTTATGCTGTGGGGGCTTTTTAGTTTAATTTGGCTGTCTTTAATAAATTCCATGCTAAAGGGAAAAAGCACAGCTAAGGAGAGCCAGCTTTTTCTTTTCTCTAGTCTTCTCACAGCACCAATGCTGGAGACACCAGAGTGACAACGACAAGGGGATGAAACAGCAAGATGTTAAGATAGAGACCACCAAGCCAAAGAAGAGGACTTGGCCCTACTCATGAGATGAAGAATGGAAATGAGGCAAAGAAAATGGATAGAATAAGGAATTTTAGGATCAGAAACAACTGTATGTCAAGACTAGAGCAAGACATTTAGAGGATAAAGGGATAAAACACCTGGAGCAGGAATCTGAAAGCATCCAGCCTCAGCAAGGCAGAGACAGAATAGGAATTTCCTCCTCAGAGCCTCAGATCTAAAAGTAAACCCCGTGGATTTTCCTCTTCTGATGATCTGGGCAAAGTATCCACGAAATGTTACACTCTTTTATGTCTGCAGATGAAAGTAACCAACTACTGCCATCAGGAATACTGCCATCATTGGGGTAAGTGCAAAATCGCATGCAGCTGCTGGTATAATTTTACATGATGACAGCTCAGATTTCATGAAAAGTAACCCAGAAAACTAGCTAGAAAACTAGAAAATTAAAATTTTTTTAGAAACATCATTCAATCACTCTGAAGACAGGTAATCTAAGAAATGAGGCTTTCTGTGACATCACATCTCAGTTTCCCTGTGCACTGTGATACTGTTAAACTAATCCACCCACACCCCATATCCCCCTCTCCATGACCCATGCATCATTTAGTGCAGAAAATGGATGCACTTTGGTCAAGGAAAGATTAATCATGTGGTCTGACGGAAGAGATAGGAATGGAGGACATAGCCAGAGAATGTGAATCCCCCTTGTAGGCATCATCCCAATACCTGCTGAAAAATTAAGAGTGCAAGGTGAGAAAAGCCATCAGATCTGGTCAGTGGTTATGCTCTCTGCCTTCCCAATTCCCCTGTGGGAGTCTACAACCTTCAAGCACAGTTCGAGCTCTGAACATGCAAAAATTGAAACACCACCGAAAAAACTATAAACAAATGCCCTCTTGGGGCAGGAGAAAAGTCTGCTGACATTTCTCAGCCATCATGCCAAAAACTGACTGATAGTTTAAAGGGAAAATTGTGCAGGGATTGAGGCAAAATTTATCAAAATGTAAAAGTGAACAAGAACTTTCCACCATAAAAGGATGCTGTAATGGCAGTTCCCTATCACATGGCACAGCTAGTCAGGGCTGCACAGAGAAGCCCAGAGGAAATTAAAAACTGTTTCATCATGCCACATGGATGAGGGGCAGGAACAATACATGGACCACATAAGGAACTGTGAAGACTTAAAAAAAATCCATATCTGAATCACTATCTCTTGGTGAGTGAAGCAGGGTCCTGATGTGACTGTGTAATTAGACCACCATACTGACATCATGATGCAAAACCAAGGCCTGCACAGACATTTTCAACTGTTAAATCTGCTGCTTTCACCTCTGCATACTTCTGTCTTGTCACACTAATGAAAGAAAACAGGTTATGTCATTATGATCATCCACTGCTTTTCCAGGGTACAGGCAGAGTAGGAGAGCAATAATACCAGACACACACGAATTATGATAGAGCAGCGTATGGTGAGAGAAGAGAAGAGAAGAGAAGAGAAGAGAAGAGAAGAGAAGAGAAGAGAAGAGAAGAGAAGAGAAGAGAAGAGAAGAGAAGAGAAGAGAAGAGAAGAGAAGAGAAGAGAAGAGAAGAGAAGAGAGCCCATGGTCTCACAGGACCAGTGAATCTGGGCAGCAGGAGTCACAGCATGCAGCTGCATGGCCCAAAAGCAGCACAGCTAAGAGCTTCCCTGCACCCAGCAGACTTAACTCACAACCCAGACAGTCTCCCACGAACAGTCGAGACTTAACTGTGTACCTCAGAACCCTCTTAACCCCACCACTCACTGCAGCAGGCCACATCCTCTATAAACTGCTTAGTGATCCAGCAACCCTCAAGTGCACAGCCCCTTACAAATGTCTGGAGTCTAGTAATGGGCTACTTGCCTCCAGGGCTGTGGCTACACTACAGAGCTTCATTTCAGATTCACTGGGTTTGAAGACTTGCAGGAATCTGTTATCATTGTCTAATGTTCTCCCTGCACAAGAGCCAGATTCCCAATTCTGTAGCACAACCTGAACCAAAACTGTGGAAACATGTCACTTACCAGTGAGAATACAAATTATGAAACTTACAGCTCAGGATTATTTGATGGGCAGTAGCCAGTGTAAAATAAAGCTAGCAACCACATCTACCCCTCCAGCCTTTATGATTATCTGAAAAGAAAGGTATGACGAGATGCAACGATCCTGTCAAAGCAAAGATCAGGTGTGCTAACCAGGCACTGTACAGCAAATGCTGAAGCCAAGGTTGTACCTGTTGTGAGGTGGTAAAAAAAGGGGCAGTGAGAGATTTGGTGAAAGAGTCAAGGGATGTTTCTGACCACTGAAGTCATATGGGAGCAGGGAGAGAGAGGATAAAGGAGTGCCTCAGGTTAGATCTCAGAAAGGCAGACTCAACTTCCGAGCAAGCTGGCCAGCACAGGGGAAGGGTATCTCAAGCACGTGGGACACACAGCCTCACAGCTGAAGAAGACTGACAACCCGTCCGGCTAGCGAGCTGTACCACTACCAGCATTCACTGGCATCACCTCCAGTGGCATCTGCAGATGGAACACCACCTCATCATCCACCAGCAATACAGCCACACCAGAAGCACACCACTGCTGCCACTTATGCTTAAGCAAAAAAAAACAAACATTCAAAACACTGTTTCTCCCCATCCAAAGAAAAGCCAACATGTAAGACACCACTTGCAATGCGGATGTTGGACGTATTACATTACCACGCTGAAGTCATAATAAAAATACTCTAGAAATATTCTAACTCCTGTTAACCTCTCTCTTTTTTTTTCCTTATTCACTCACTTAAAGCAAATAGTAAAGAAAAAACCCGAAACAAACCCAAAAAGGAAATTCTAATCATTCTCCATGATTCTCTGGAGAAATACTCTTACAAAAGCAGTCTGGCAAAGACCTTGTGAGCTAAAGTGATTCGTAATTAATTGATAATATTTCCAAGGAAAAGTTTCCATTAAATAATACATGGGAATCAGACATCTTGAAAACCAAACTAAAGACACTAGGAACTGTCTTTCTAACAGCAGCAGGCAAAACTACCGCCACAAAGCATAATACCAATTGTAGCCACCTTCCCACTTTCTGAAAAGCATGGAGAGTAAAAAGCTGAAATCCAGCTTGGGAGAGAAAAAAATGAAGAGTAGGGGGGACTCTGCACTGCAGTTTGTAAACCCAGAAGCAGACCTAAGAGGTGGGGTTTTTCAGCTTAGCAAAACTGTAATAAAATCTTTGCCTGCCTTTAGTTTTAGCCTGACACATCCTTTTGCAGCAAAACAAACACGAATAGCAGCGCAAGTTTCTGCAAGACACCACCTTACCAAAACCGCTCCGAACCAAAATCCAACCCACGGACCAAAGGCAGCATAAAATGGTTGATGCGAAGTGAGCACGTTACCCTGACAAACCGAAGTGCTGTACAACGGCAAGCAAAACTGACCGAAAAGCAGGACTCCATTTTTAATCGTGACGGAATAAAGTGGGGATTTTTCAACGGAGCTCCGAATCAGCCGCGGCACGGCCGCTGCCGGCGAGCGCTGCGCCTCCCGCCCGCCGGGGATGCGCTCTGCCCCCGGACCGCGCT
>VZTI01002070.1:4258455-4285942 GCA_013397865.1 Struthidea cinerea | reverse complement strand
CGGGGAGGGTGAAAGGCGTGTCCCTCTCGGCCGCCCGCCACCGCCGCCTCTCTTCCTCCCGGAGCAGGCGCGGGCGGCAGTGGGAAGCGGCGTGTGCTGGGAAGGAGGGGTGCTGGGGCTGAGCCAGGCGAGGGCGGCGGGAGGGGCTTATCGGGAGAGGGAAAGCCCTGCTCCCGTCGGCACGGGCGGGGGGCAGCGGTGCCTCCCGGGAGGGGCGTGTCGCGCTCTGCCGCCGGGAGCCGGAGCTGCAGCCGGTGCCTGCGCACCCGGGGCCGGGTGACGGCGAGCGGGTTGGGGGTCTCCGTGCGCGCTTCTCGCCGCAACCCCGGCCTCGGCCGTGCGCCGAGGACCGCGCTCCCGCCGCGGCGTCCTGGGCGCTGTGAATGTCCAGACAGCAGGGAACAGTTGGAAAATGTCACCTGAACGTGCAGGAATAAAAAGGGAGTGGAAGGAAACCAAAACAATGCGGTCTCTGGGGGAGTGGGGGGACGGGTTAAGGAGCACAAAGCCTTACAGCAGCACAACCCTGACTTTGAATTTCTCGGCTCGTGTGGTTCGTGTTAGGGGTAGCTCCGTGGGTGACGGACAGCGGGGGCGAACCTTGAGGATATGAGCTATAGGAAGACTCAAACTGCTGCGCTCGCACGGAGCAGAGCTGGAAGCACCGTGCTTCGACAGAGGCGTTGCCGAGGGGCAGCAGCCTCATCTTCTGCGGGAGTCCGGGCTCGGTGGGAGGCACTGCGGAAAACTGGTAACTGATAATCGCGGGATTCCTGCACGCAGGGACGCGAGATGCTGCCCGTCAGCTGCAAAACAGCGGCACTCGTGTGACATGCCTGTTCCTGGCTGACGAGCAGCAGCTCATTGCTCGTAGGTGTCACCTGCCCGTATGCTCACATTGGTACCTACCAGCTTATCCAATTTGGGAATAAAAAATTGCAGCCTATCCTAAGAACATTACACCAGCTCCCAGGATGAGCCGTTATTCTGAGCTTGGCAAGCTTTTCCTTGCACATAAATTAACTTTTTTTTCTTTCTCATCCAGATCTTTGAGATTAGGTTTCCATGACTTCCTTATGGAAGAAGTACACAGGCATGCGAGAAACTGAGCAGTTATGGTTACTGGTCTGTGGCTGGGAGGACAAGACCATGCCTGAGCTGTTTGGGCTCTAGAGATCAAGTCAAAATGGATGGGTCAAAATAAGTGAGGTTTCCCTGATAGGAAAGTACCACATTTTGTAAGTCACAGTTTTGTCCGAAGTAACTGGGCAAACTGTTTGACTGGAACAGTTCCCAAATCTTTTCCTTTTAGAAATGACATACATCTGGATCATCTTGTACCTGGAGCCAGGGCCTTAGTTCCCCAAGAAAATTAGCCACTGTATTTTCAAATACTCTTGAAGCAATTATCACAAGAAGTTTCGAGTAAAATAGCCTAGTTTGTTTGCCTGCAGACGTCAGCATTTCAAAGATATTTTAAAACAGTTCCTTGTGTTGGTGAAAATGTTCTGAAATTGTGTACTTTTCAGGATCTTGCATTCCCAGAGCTAAATGTCCTGCCTACCTTAGTTCACAGTTTTGAAGCTTCTAAATTGCATTTTTATCTAGAAACTAGAGGAATGGAGAAAGTGTGGCCAATTTCTGAGGCCACAAGTCTGGGCAAATCCTGATTCCAGCCACCTCAGTTGCAGGACTTCAATCTGTTTTGACAAGAGCAAATTTTACCCCTAGTTCTGTAGGTTTACAAAAGAAAAAAAGAAAAGGATCCTTTCCACTATTTCACAGGCACATAAAGGCGCTTGCCTGCTGTAACAGGGAGTCAGACTTCCAAGGAAAACTTTTCAAGTCTTCAAGTTCCTCTAAAACAGTGCAAACTCCACGGATGTTAAATAGGGGCCTGATTCACATGTCCAGAGTAGGTGTGGAGCGTCAGACTAAATGGTCCAGTCTGAGCCAAGACAGCAGCTCCTTACCGTGTATCAGAAGAGCTGGAGGAGTAACTTCCGTGGCTGGGTACAGGAGTGTAAAAGCTCAAATATCAGTTTTGCAAAATTTAAGCTTCCTGGTCTGGAAGGTCAAATCTTGGTGCTGTCCAGCCAGCCTTTATGCTCTTGCAAGGGTTGTGCTGTGTGTAGGGAAGACCTTCTCAGAGTGAGATCACAGACATCAAGTGCAGAGATCAAGTAATTCATGGCAGTTTCAGTAGTCACAGAGATCTGCTGTAATGTTCTGGGGGTGAAAAAATTCTTCTGCAAATTGGCAAGTACTGATGCTACCACTGCCTGATTTCCCTCGCCTGGCCTGGCAGGGGAATGAGATTGGCACGGTCCCCCTGGAACATGTCCTGCTTAGACCCATGGTTGGTTATGGGGTAATGAGGATCCCTACACAGGAGGGGTCTCCACCAGCCTCTCCACAGAGGCCCTGCCCTTCCCTGTGCCATGGAAGTGAGGTGGCTTTGCTTGGGTCTGCAAGTCCTTACTGCACATCATCAGCCAGGACTTGTCCTGGAGATGCATCTTTCTGACAAGTGCAGCAAGTCTACACCAAACTGTGCTGCAAATTATCACCAAGTTGTATCTCCACAATCCAATCCTTTGCAGAAGTCTTGTTTTTCATAACTCAAAAATAAGTATCTCTTTTTCTTTCTATATATAGTATACAGAGTAGTTGTGACCAGTTCACTCTGAAATGGGTTATTTTAAAAACCAGATAATTTGTTATTTACACAAATTTTGGCAAACTTAACCAGATTTCTGTTCACACTTAGATCTTTTCCATTTGTCATACTTTCTCTGAAGTTCTTTTATCAGAATAGATACAATCTCCTCTAATAAGTAAACAAGGAAGATGTTAGCAAAACATGCCACCTTTCACTGCATTTTATTCTTATTTGTTTGTAGTTTTTTGTATTTTATTTCTTTCCCTATACAAAGACCTAGCAACAATCCCAGGAAGCTGACCTTAGCATACTTGATTTGCAGCCATTCACAGATTGTTAAATCTCACTGAATTTTGATTTAGAACATAAAAGGCACCTTAATACCCAGCTGCAGTAGTGTAAACAGCATCACATTTGTATACTTCAAAAGAGCTGCACATAGAAGAATCAAGAGACTGAGAAAATGTACTAAGTCTTTTTTCTACAGAGAAGAAAAATTCCCCCAAGCAGTATATTTTAGGTTTACAGGTATTGGCCAGTATTTCATTCCTGGTGTCATCTCCTTTGAGGTTAAAAAATGAGCTTGAAAACATCAATAACAGAAATAAATTACTGCACCTAATCAGCACGACGGTATAGGAACAAACAAGACTTTCTCAATAGATATGGACTAGACACTTGAATTCAGGGTCAACTGACAAGAAATGGGAGAAGATAAAATAGTGCCATTTTACTTAAATTGCTGACAGAGAGAGACATATTCCAGTCTATGGCTGTCAAAAAGTGTGAAAGAGAGCTAATGGGAAGATATCGTGAATCATTTTGGAATCTTCGTGTCAGAAATATTTAATACAAGTAACCTGTATTCTAAACTTTCTATGTAGGTGCTTTTATGTAAGTTTAAAAAGAAATAATTAGATTAAAAGAGTGAAAACTCAAACTCAGACCTCTGCAGTTCTCCACAACAAATGTTCATTCACGTCCAGGTTCAAGCTGATCAAATATAACTACACATAACGAAGAAATAAAATTAAAACATCCTTTGTGGGAGATAAAATGGAGTACTTTGGTTTATTTATTGCTAGCTATTACCATCACCTCTCCAGATAACAGATTACTACTCACCCAGCTGCTTAAGATGACTAAAAACTCGTATCTGGACTCCAGTTAGTTGTTGTTCATAAATACCCACTCTGAATAGAAATGAGTCCCTCATCCTCTCACTCTGTGGTCCCCATCCGTGATTTCCACTGGTGCCACTTTCACCTCCCATCCCCTGTTAGTAAAGCCCCTTGCTGAGTGCCTGGAAATACCTATGCTGTCGCTCCCCTCTCCTCAATGACTTTGGCCCAAACTCCAAAAGCAAGAGATGAAGTGATTTTGGTTCTTCAACCCAGTCTCTTTAAATAGTTTTGGTCCTAGAAGTCACTTACCGTTTTTCCTAAGTAGTGTTACGTGAAGCCTTCCAACTTTTAATACAATAAAAGCTGGGTTTCCTGAAGCATCTTTCTCTGTCCCTGGTGTGGAACAGTGGCAGACAGGCTCGTCGCAGTTGGCCAGTGAGGTTTGTCAGGGAGAATGGGAGCTTCTCAGGTCAGAAGTAATTTGTGACAGCTGGCCAAATGCAGACTCTTGTGGAGCCCCAAGTCTTGGGAGCTTTGCTTCCAGAGCACCACATTCATAGCTTTTACAACTACTGAGGGAAAATTGGTGGCATTTCTCACCTTCACTGCTGCTGTTCAGAAGTTGGTAGGTGATGAAGCAGAAGAAAAATATATCAGTTTCACATAGTTATTGCTGAGATTACAGGCAGGGTACAGATTTTCCATGGGAATCTAATGTGTCTGTGAAAAACACCTGATTTTTGGGAAGCTGCAAAACACAAAATTATCCATAACCGGGAAATTTTTCCAGTTCTCCATGAATGTTTACTACAGAGAAGTTGTTAGTTAGCATTTCTTCCTGACATTTCTTAAGGAAAAAAAAAAAAGGAAACATAACATATAATCTGTCAGCTGTTACTCATTCTTGGAATAATGGATGCTATTTTCTGCAAAGGCTCCAAGCCACGCATGGGTAAGTTTTCTCTGCGACTGTAGGAAGATGATATAGCAACAGTTGTTGAAGGAGAAGGGATGGGGAAGTCTTTATTTCACTTTTGTGGTGTTTACTTTTGAAAAACTCAATAGAGTTTCCAAAAATCCAGCAGGGAAACATTTGCCATCCCTGGGCTGAGCAACAGGCAGGGGATTAGTCTATCCTGCTATCACTAACTATGTGTAAATGCAGGGGTTTGGGGATTTATAATAAGATCTCAGGAGATGGGTTCTGCTATTACTAATTGGTACTACGCAATTGAATGGGAGGATTGGTTTAGACATCTGTGGTAGGGAAGCTGCAAAGCTCTGCAGAGCTGTCTGTGAAATCAAGGAAAGTGGTGCTGTATGCAGTCCCTTGAGCTCAGGAGAGTTTTGAGCACTTGTGATCAAAGGTGAAGGTCCTGACTCCAAAGCAAAGCATGAGCATGATGTACTCCTTGTGCTGAAATCCAATCCCACTTATTTCCAGACCTTATTTCCCAGTGATGGGACCAGGGCAGCTGCAGCTGCAGCACAGGGACAAGGTTTCTTTCTCCAGCCTCCTAAGCATAGCCAGTGCAGCAGGCTTATCTGTCCCTTCCCAGTCACGGGGTAAAGCCCTTCACGGTGATAACAGTGAGCTGTTCCACATTCCACGTCTGAAAACATCACCGAGGTTTGTAGCAGTGGTGTATGCCCACCACTGGAAGCAGCAGGGCAGGCTGAGCTCAGCGCTTGCTGTTCTCCCACCATCCTCATTCTTACAAACAGATGGGCCTCCTGTACAAGTCATGTCTCAGTTGCATTTAGCTAACAAAAGCGACAATCGAAATCTCCACTGCACCCACAAAGAATAATGAGGATTAGAGTGTCGTCCAGTGTGCCGGAAGGCTCATTTGCATTCCTGGTCTGGCAATGCCCCTCTTTTCCATTTTGTGAAAGGACCCTCTCCCCAATGTCTTTCTGTCCCTAAGACAAGAGAACTAAAAAGCTTTCTTTGATGGGGGAAAGTGGAAGATCTTGTTCATCACATCTCATTTATACATAATTCCTACACATCATACACTTCTGCCACAATTATGATTTAATTCATTCCTCTCCAGAAAAATACACCAATCGTCTCCGTGGTTGCCCTGTTTATCGTCTCCGGCTGTGGGAGCCGGTACTGGCCAGGTGCAGGGACAATGGCTGGCTATTCATTTCTCTGCACCAGCTGTTACCCTCAGCATGCGCCCAGTGTGGGTCCTGCTGGTAACGACCCAGTTATGGCTGCTGCTGCAACTTTAATTTTATTTCAAGAGCTAATCCTGAATGATTGTTCTGAGAACATGCCTAAGTATAGTGAGGGGGTTAAGTGTATTTTACAGAAATACATGTTCCAGGCTTTAAATCTGTCACAGAATAGCTCATAGGTCTGTGTGAACTTTTAGGTTTTTTTCACCCCAGACTCATGGGAGATGCTGACTGGTACAGTCAGATAATGCCAGGTAGTGAATCACTCCCCTGCTATCAGCATCCACCAAAATCTGTGTTCCAGCATACAGGTTAAATGGAACTTAAGGCACCGGCAATAGCCAGTGCCTGATAGAAAATGTATGGATGCCAAAGAAGAGCCCACAGTATATTTCAGCCCTACAAAAATCCTGGAGACAACAGGGGGCCTATTCCACTGGGTCTGCTTGTGACCACAGAAATTGGTCTGCTCCAAGCAGCTTGAAGGTCTTAGGACAGTGCTGATTCTGGCATTTGACTACATGGACCCAGAGAGGAGAGGAGTTCATAATGAACTGATGGCATACAAAAGAAGAGAAAATTTGCGTACTAAGTGTCATGAGGCCTCTGAAGCCTGGACTGAGGATCCAGGTCTCAGTCATTTGCTTTCAGAAACATGAAATCCATCACTTTCCATTTAAAAAGCAAACAAGATTGTCTGGGTTTTCAGGGAAATTCTGGTTCTGGTTTCAAGTTCTGCTGTTCACCAAAAGATTAACTGCGAGGTTTTTAAAAATGGCTTTGAACAAGATGTATTGTAACAAAGGAAGAGATATAATTTGCAGCTGTATGAAAACTATGTAAAAAAAAGAGAAATTAAACTCAGAAAACATTTCCTTAGACGTGATGTCATTCACAGATCTCTTCCAACTAATTGTTTTTAAATTCATAATTTTCAACTAATTACTTTCAAACCTTTTTCATTATTATTAAATGGAGACAAAACCTACTCATAGCTATGTCTGTTACATTTTACTTAAATCGATTGGATTTTCCTCCCCCCCGTTCTCAGCTCAGTCTGTTATATTATCAAAATTCCACATTGAAGAATGTACTTTCTGCCTCTGAGATTTCTGCTCACTTCCCTCCAGATGAGAGAAGGAATTTGCCAGTACTTTGACCTTTCTCTTTCTACTAATCCAACTTGAATCAGTAGATGCCAAAAGCAGCTTAGTTATTTCATATTTTTCCAGTTTTATCTGCCAATAGTGCATCAATCTTTGTATAGACTCAGGTCTGAAGAGTAGTACATTTTGTTCTTTTACAGGCCAACAGAACAAGACAAATGGGATGCTGTAAACACCGTACTAAAATCCACGAATAAATGAAACTGCAGGCTTGAGAGAGGTCACTCAGAAATAGCTTCAGTTCCAATAGACTCTGTATTAGTGACTCAAAATTGTGCACATAGCCAATTAAACCATCAGTTCATGCTGAGATACAGAGATGGGGACTGCTGGATATTTTTTGTGAATATTGACTTTCCTTACAGGAAATCTGCCTTCTCTCCCCAGCAATTCCACACATTTATGATATGATGTTGAGCAAATCATCCTATCTAGTTTAAAATCTCATGTTCCTTAGAATAAGGGCCATGATATGGATGTTCTTTGTAAAATTCCTTGAAATCCATGGCTAAAGTCAAGCTTTACACTGAAAAATCAATGTCATTATGCATTTACAGAGCAACTTCTCAGAATGTTCTCCTGAAATTACACAAAAATGTATACAGCAATTCAGTAGTTAGATGAAGGTGTCTGAAAAGGCCATATTCCCAGTTCAAGGACAGTTTGGTTTTTTTCTCTCTCTCATTTTCAGCTTTGGCCCAAATCATATCAAACTCAGAAGTCATTAGTATTTCCTGCAAATGGCAAGTTCCAAGGGAAAAAAAAAATCGGAAATAACAAGGAAGGATGGCTTCCAAGAGAAATTACATTCCCAAGTGAATCCTGAATTATAGACAATGGGTGCCTCAGGCGGGGGATAAGGAGGAAAAGAAAATTAGTTTTGCAGGATGCCTGAAGAGAACCAAGCAGACCTTGGTATTTAAATTAGCGTTTCTCTTCTTTTCTTGCTTTAACCTCACTGCCTAGCCAGAATTCAAGGTTCTGTAGTAATTTTCTGTTAGGAAGAGTAATGATAAGAGAAGCAGGTGTTTTTGACACAGCTCCACTTGTTTACAGACAATGTACAAAACTTTACTTCCTTGAACAAGGCAAACCCAGCAAGCTGGAGACAGCTTCTCAGAAGGGGGTCCGGCATGGCCAACCGCCAGCACTCGGAACAGCAAGATCCCAGGAGATTTTCCCAGCACTATCTTCCCTGTGCTTATTCACACCGTAACTTATGCTTGGCTTGACCTCCTCCCTCTTGGGCCCCCCTGCGCTGCTTGCACGGAGACACAATCCAGGCACTGGGTGTTGCAAACGGAGGCCTCTCTCAAAGCCCCCGCTGCTGGGCACAGCATTGAACTGAAAGAGGCCACCTCAGATAATTTCAGTGAAAAGTTGAAAAAAGCTTGCATGGCTATCTGAGAACTCAAAAAGGAGAAGATAAGAGAACGCTCAATGTACTTGCTTGGCCACAGAAACATACCCTTAATAGGAGGGTATTAATTACTCTGGGCCTGGCTGCTGCTTTGAACATCTGAGGTTTGTGATTTTCAGGAGCAGACTCCATTAGGTAAAAATTCAGTACACTTCTGCCCCAAGAAAGGTTTGGGATTACTTGGGCAGGATGAGGATGGGTAAAAGCAATAAATAACATAAAGGGGGTACACAAATGCCATCAGCATCTCCACTTGGCACAGCCATCACTGTTTCTGTCACAGGCTGAAAGGTCTCTCTTGCTGTAAGAAATCTTTTTCAACTTCCAGAGGAAAAGTGGGTTGGATATCACAGAGTTTCACACCAGGAAACAGGCATGAACTCACCGTAAATTATAATAATGAAATTGTACATATGTAATTTCCAGCAGAAAAAAATCTTCTACAGGCCAGAAAGGAGAAACTGAAAAAAAAATGGAGACTTCTTTTTCATTCTCTAATTTGCCATCATTCCTTGAAATCTCTGAATTAGACTGGGGGCTCTGGAGCCAATCATTTAGTCTCCTTCTCTCTTTTCTGTATATAGGCCTCTGCATTACAGAAAAGCAAAGCTGGTATTGGAACCACAAGCTCTATCAATTCTAGTGAATACGTATGAAATTTATGGAGCATAGCTCCAGACACATGATGAAAAGGGCAGAAAGTGTGAAGGTGATATTTAGTCTTTGGAAACACTGAGAAGAGATGAAGAGTCTTGGAAGAGCTGAGCATTTTTTTTCCTAAATTCCCTTATCTCTGATCTGAAAGAGTAGGTCTCTCAGGTATTGAGTTTAAATTTAGATTGCAGTGTTGTTTACTACTCTGTTACAGAAGTCTGATAGATTTACAGCCAGACCTGTAAATCCTTTGCAGTGAAAGAGGAAATAAAATGAAGTCACAGAATGAAGACCAATTAATGGAAGCGTATGGATGAATGGCCTGTGGGGTTCCCATTGAGTGCTGTGCTGATTTATATTGTTGTCATCACAAACTTTTTCTATTATTTCTCATTGTACTCAAAGAATATTGTTACAATTAGATTGAAATTTATCTTCATGGGAGGTATTGCCCTGACCGAAGGACGAGGATGATGTTCCTGGGCAATCTGTAATATAATTGGCCACTTAAGACTGCCAGCTCACATCCACTGGATCTTCATCACCGTGCATAGGGCCAGCCCAGAAGTTGGGGAATGGTTAACCACGGGATTTCAAAACACCCATACCTGCACTAGACCTTCAGATAAAAGACAAACAACCACCTTTGTGTGGAACCAAGGAAGGGAAAATCCAGGCACCTCCCTCCGTGGTTCAGGAGAAGTTGAAAGCAGCTGCTCCTGCTGGGGTTCATGCTCATGCTGCTGGGGGGTGATGTGTGCACACATTGCAACTAATGACACTCTCTACATCAGACTGCAAAAACCAAGACAAATTAATCATCATTTCACCTTGCCAAGTAAGTAAATACTAAAGTATTCATCTTGCATACAGAAAAAAGGAGTCATCAAGCTGTCACAGAAAGAGCTGGGGCCAGTGCCAGGACCAGGAAACAGCTATCCAAGCTCTTCAGTGTGCTAGCTTTCATCCTGCTCCCCTCAGGCAACACAACTGATCTCCATCGGATTTAAACTCAAGCTAGCTCCTCTGGAACAGGGAAAGATGGCAGCCCACCTGTCATGGTATCCCTTGGACCCTCTCTGTGAGGAGCACATCGCACTTCCTAACTTTTGGCTACTTGTAACTTGTTCTTTGCTGAGAGGAAATGAGAAGCCACATGCAGTAGTTCTAGGAGATTCTGATTGCTTCTATAGTAGAAAAATAGCAGGCACAAAAAATAGCAGTGACAAGCTTTGAAGACCAGCTAATGTTTCATTTCCATCTAATTTTCAAAATTTCCTATGTGTGCATCCAAAACACAGATGAAGATTAAAAGCTTCCCATTAAAAAATAAAAGCAACAGCCTGGACTTTCCTTAATCTCAGAGGTATCAGAGGTTGAGATCCTCACAGATCCCATAGCTGACTATTGTTTTCAAAGGCAGGCCAACACAAACTTCTTGCTCCTGTTGTTATAGCTCAGTTCATCCTACAGACTCGCTGCTTATAGGACCGTGAGATTACCTGTCTTGATATGTGCCTGAAGGTATGGTTCAGTTTGCAGACCTTCCCTCTCCCTACAGGACAAAGAAAGAAAATACAATAAATAAATAAAGAAAATACAATAAATAAATAATTTTTAAAACCTTCAAACTTAGCAGAGAAAATAAGATGCTTGGACAAACCTTGTGCTCTGGGGGAGCTGACATTTGATTTTTCCTACTAACAGATCAGTAATTCTCTGTGTTACAAAAGAACTATGTGGTTCAGCTTGTTTGCTCTCAGGGTTGTTGCTGAAATCCCCTAGCCACATACTCAGGAAGGAATCCTTTTATCAAGAAGCTTTGCACTTTGCACCACAAGTATTGTATGTGGCTGATACTGCCCTTCATTATAGCCTTGAACGGGACTGACTGTAGTGATGTGGCAGCGACATGCTGGCAGCAGAATTTAGCTCCAGTCTGATGAGACAAGGCAAACACAGATTTCAGGAGGGCTAATAGCAAGAGCTAGGTCTCTGTGGACTTTACTAGCTCAGTATCAAAACCCTGGTGGTCCAAATTACTAGCAGGGCCTCCAGCTGTATGAGGAAACGAAAGTGTGGTAGAGCAAAAGGAATATAAGGAAGAGAAAATAATTTGAACCAACTGGAGGAGTCCATCTCCAGAAAGAACCAACATGAGTGAAGGTGGTATTTATGTGCACAAGGATAGAGGGGACAGATTTTATGTGTGCTCAAAGCTGGCTAGGGAAGGCAATAAGCTCTGCCCTTTTCTTTCCAGAAAGTGAAAGGATAACTTGTTCTGATAAAAAAAAAAAGGAAAAAAAAAAAAACACAACAGGAAAATTGCCATACTGGACTGTTCTTACTCCACCTGTGCAAATACTGTTCTATCCAGTGGCAACAAATCTGGAAGGTCCATCTGCTTCTAGTCAATACATCAACACCCACTGATCCTACCTCACACGCACTTACTCTGTGTCCCCTCATTTTACCAGATCATAGAAAGGGAGGAGGAGGAGGGAGAAATCCAGTGGATTTACTCTAATCCTTGAATGCAGCTTTGGATCTGCTTTGTATGGTCTCATATACCCTTGTCTATATAAACAATATACCATGCTGAACAGGAGATTCTGTACAGCCCGTGGAGAAGAAAAAGGAGAGGAAAAAGGGTAGTGAGACACAGTATTTAGTTTAGGGAAATATAATGTAATAGTGGCAGAGTTTGCATTTTATGCCAAAAAAATCCCACCAGTTTTCTCAGCTCTTTTTATGAGAATTTGCTGAAGTTGAGAGGCTGAGTGTAATTTTACAGACTCTGACACATTTAGCTGACTAGCAGAGCAAAAAAGCTTAGGAAATACCTTTCACGTTCAAAGGTACAAAATAATACATCTTTTCGTTAGTATCAACCTGGTTTTCCACATGCCTAGGATATAAATGTAAATCTCTGCCAAGCATAAGGAGTTTTTAAGAGTGTTAATCACCTAGCCCTTTTTACAGTCTGTGAAGTGATTTGAAATCATTGGGGAACATTAATACTTTGTGGAGAGAGTTCCAGGATAGAAGACTGCAGTTTGGAGCACTGCTAAGACATATAAATCACTTCATCTGTGGTGGAATGTGATGATTTGAAGCCATTGGGTTTGGAAATAGAAAAAAACCATGCTCTTGAAAGATTCAAACTGCTTTGAATATATTGAGCCCAATCTTACAGCTCTGGTTGAGACATTCTCAGTAAACATCAAAGTACAAGCTGCAAAATCAAATACTTTCTTCTGGAAAACTTCCAATAAAACTTACCTTTTCTAGTTCTGCAGATGTTTAGAAATGCTGACTTTAATCATACAGCAGTTTGCACTTGATGTAATCACCTGCTGTTGTGCAAACTGAGCTCAAACACCTTTTCTGATCTAGTAATACTGTACATCATTTTGCCATCTTTGTGAAATGCAAAGCCACAGTGGAGGAATGCTTTGTTCCGCAAGGGGAAAGAAGCTGGAGAGACAATACTCTTGCTTCCACAAGAGTGCCCTGCTGCAATGAGCAGGAAAAAAAAGATGTAAAGATGAAGGACACTCACAAAATTGTGTAAGTTAGGTAAAATGGAAGTGGAAAAAGAGTGGGAGGACAGCAGCTTCATTCCTATAAGCAACATCAGCCAGAGAGTAGGAAAACACTATCATTTTTACCATCTTGTCCTCTAACCTTGCCCATAGGCAGTCGTGAGGACTGGAGGTAAAACACAAGTTGCATCCAGTTTACATATTGTTTATGCAAGTCTTGCACTGTCTGAGATCTAGTACTGTGCTAATAGGAAATGCTGAGAAAGGAAATCTCTAAAAAAGGATTTAGGAACAAACAGCTGTCAATTGGTGATGCTCGGTAAGATGTCATTAGTGACACGGGATCAGACAGGATGTGTTTAAAGATTACACTTGCTTCTAAAAGCCGTTGTGTATCCACAGAGAAAAGGAATAAAACACATTTCTAAGTTTACCAAACTTTTAAGCACACCAAAGTCATTCTTCTGAAGAAGTTTCCCTGCCTTTTGCCATGACTTAGTTTAGCAGTAAGAATGATCTGAGAGAGCAAACTGTACTTGTATGTGCAGGTTGTGAGGAGTTACATATTTAGCTTGATTCGTTCTTGCTATTGCAAAAGATACCTGAGCTTTTCTGGAGGAGCTCAGTTGCTACCTCTGCCTCATAGTAAGCCTTTGCAGGTCTGGAGCAGGGAGTGGTGACATGGGTGCTACCTGCCTCCCATGGAGCTCCATTCAAGTTCAGATGACAAGCAGCATTTTTCAGGTTGCTACAGTCCTTTGGCCACCTGTATTTACCCCACCAATATCCTGCCAAAATAACAGAGCACAAGCCCTTTGTGAAGGGGTGGAATAGTGTGCTACCAACAGCAACACATGCACAGATCCAGAGGGAGAGCCTGCTTATCCATCTCCCTCATGAAGGACTTGTATGTAGAAATGCTTATCAACGTGGAGATAATGCTTATCAATGAGTATATATGTTCATCATACAGCACTTACATGATATGCTTTAGAATGAGGTTAAACACTCTAGAATTATAAATGGCACCTTCCATAGAACCTTGATTTGGATCCTAGTGTATGTACAATGGAAGATAACCTTTAAGTAAATGTTACTTTTTTTTTTTTTCCCACAGGGATCTTGTCATAAAGGGAGAACAGTGATAAGAAAAAGAAGCAAGTTTGGGAATTAATGAGGCTCCTTTCTTCATTTGGTCCACCATGTAGGAAACAAAACTTCTGAGAAAACTAAAGGCAGGAGACTAAAGGAGAGAGCATGTCTTTTGGAATAAAGCAAGCGAGTATTACAAAATGAAACCCTGCCACTGCTGCACTCTTCCTCCCTGACTGTAACCACAGGTACCTCAGTCTGCTCCATAGATGATGAATTGACAGTTTAGACACGACAGGGTGGAAAATAAGTGTCCAGGTTAGTATAGCATGGGCCAAAATTAGAGTACCTGGCAGCTCTGGAAATCAGGAAAGACCAAAATTTTGCAAGAAGAGGGAGGCCCAGAAACATCACATGACACCAAGTAGGATTAGGTACATTTTGATATCCTAACTCTACATGATACAATATAGTTCTTACATTATAGAAAATGTGGACTTGGCAAAATTCGCATTGGGACAATTTTTAAATTCCACTCCAATACATGAAACACTCAAGTTCTCATAAAGACCAGTTACTCGAAAACAACATCAGAATGTACTTCCCCAATTTTTCTTCCCATTTTCACTGGTACATTAAATGACTTCATTTCAGAAGTGAGACAAGGAGGAGTGTTAGAAGAATCAACTAAAATTCATCTGTGTAATGCTCCTGGCCAGGAGGCCGCTGTGCCATCAAGGAATCAATCGCCCACTCCACAGAGAACCTGAGCAGTCCCAGGCCTGTGCTGTGCCACGTTGCACATCCAGCATGGCCTTCAGCCTCAGCTGTGCTGCACAGATTGACCCCCCGACCACGGGACAAACTTGGCCACCTCATTATTAAGAGAGGAGCCTGTGGGCAGCTCCCACTTGGTACCAGCAATTACACCATCCTATTTGGCCTTGCCCTCATCTGAAAGTGCAACAAGATGTTCTCATGAAAACGTCCTTCAGGAAAAGAGTTGTTTTCTTATAAGGAAATTATTTACTAGCTCAAAGGACCATAAAGGAAGAACTTTTCCTTAGAAGGTTCTGCCCTGAGAAAATACATACAGGGCCTGTCTGATGCAGTGCAATCTGAAGCAACATAAGAATTACTTACTATGTTTCTCTCTTTATTCTCTTATTAAAAGGGCTATTTTATTAATCTACTTGTTGTCAGCCATTCTTTCTGAAATCCAGAAAGAGCCCTGCACTGTATTTCTCTCCATCTCTCTTTCTCACCTTACCACCAACCCAGTGCAAACCAATGTCTTACATGGATTGTTAAAAAACTTTTTGCTGTAGTAGTGGAAAACAAAGTCTGACAAGAAAAATATTTGGAAAGCAGCTAAATGAAAGCCTAGATGATACTGTCATTTGCACCATTACATCAGTAAAACAGCTGTTCCAGTCAGGAGTGGCTTAGTGGTGCCTAATTGGACAAATTCAAAGGAACAATACTTCCTCTGGAGATTTTCCACCAAAAAGCCCTGGTGCTACCTGGAAAGCCGTAGGGATAGGATGTGTGATCAGATGCCTTAATGAGAAATTTTTCTGGGATTTATGGGCTAAGAATTCAAAAGGTTATTTTGTCTACCCTTTATGCAAAGATGGAGATATTTTGCAGTGTAACAGGTAGGGTTATGTTGGTTGGGAATGCCCTAGAGATACAAACTAGAACAAAAGAAAATAGATACCTGTAAAATGGACTGCTGGTGTTATAGAGGCACAAACTCACACTTTACCTTCTCCAACAAGGGCAGAGGTAGTCACCCCAAAGGACACATCTCAGGGGTCGGAGGTGGAGGCATCATGCCCACTCCTCAGACTATGGACCTCCAGGTGAGGAGGAGCTACATGGCTGTATGCATGGTAGAGACAATAGTGTGTCTGGAGCAGTCTCTTCTCATAACCACGGGCAAGACTGGGCAGAGCACCCAGTGGAACCCCAGGTTTTCTCAGAAGTTTCATCCCGGGCTTCTCCCCCCGGACTGCTGCCTTCCAGCAACCAGGGGACCATATCTCCCAGCAGCCTTCACACCTGTACCACCCCAGCGAACCTTTAAACCTGAAACACATCTCATGCCAGGTATGTTTTTTTAAACAGTAATGGTAATGGGTTAAGCTGGCAATATAAACCATTCTCATGAGAAAAATCTGTCTAGAGTATGATTTTATGTCCAAGCTGTAGCCTTGGTACCATCTGGTTTAATGGTATGGTAGCCCCAGCTACTGTGGTTGTGAAGCCACAGGATCATGATGCATGAGTGGCTCACACTCTACCTGTGCTGAGGAAGGAAACGTGCATGGATAGTGAATGCAGTAATATAACTCATGATTTTCACACTGATTTCTTCTTTGCATCTATAGCCACAGCCTAATACATGGCTTGATCTCACGTGAACTGCCCCATTGACTTCTAGATGTTTGCAAAAATAAAGATTCTATGAAACACAGAAGCCTTCTTAGAAATTTGATGTAAAAAAAAATTATTTCTTTTGTGGCCTCACCTTAGCCATACAATACCCTCAAGATTTTAGATTTAATGAAAACATTACTCTTGTACTGAAGACAGCAGCTTGGAAATATGACCACAAAAGTAAGGAAGGCAAAGAAAAAGCACTTCAAGCATTCTTTAAAAAAGAACTTTCCAAAATACAATTTTTTGCATCAGCCTCTTGATATTCTTGCAGCCTGACTCATAAAATACTGAGTGTGTGTGGGAGAGGCAGAGTGGGAGTGAAGGGATGGCACTGCCATTTAAAAAATTATTATAAATAGATAAAATGCGAACTGTCTGCATTTTACCCTCAAGACATCATTAACTGGCCAAGATTATTGCCATCATCTGTAACTAACAATGCAAAGATGATTAGTTTTGTTTCTTAAATTTAAAGGAGAGTGTCATGAGACTTGACAGCAACACCTGCAACTTGCAAGGAACAGCTCAAGTCAAGAGTTTTCTAGACAGTTTTAGTGATGTTTCTTTTTTTGTTCAAAACGTAGCAATTTAAAATATGTACTTGCATGATCATGAGTAGTCTGGATTGCCATAAAGCAAAAATTTGCAGTATCATTTAGTTTGCACTGTTTATACCGCTTACTCCCTCTTGCTTCTGCTGACATGAACTGGTTTTGTTTTCGTTTCTGCAGAAGTGTTTCACCCCTGGCTGTCACCCACCACAACATCCTGCTGGTGCACGGGCTGCAGACCGCAGAGAGGAAGGTTTGACTTTTACATCCAAATGCAAACCCTGCTGTCTTTGGCTGCTTTAAAAATGTAGGGGAAGCACGTTGTGTACAGGCCTAAACTTAGTACAGGCAGTGGGACTGTGGTATAGCCATGTTTTAACCCTCCATTTTCTGGGCCACATATTGTTATACTTTTAAGACAAGATGTGTTCAGTAATGTCAGCAAAGCTGTCAAGACCCGTGTTAGGGTGCACATCTATGTATGGGGTCCCAAGCATGATTGGGAGCTCTTTTTCTCACTATGCAAGGTGTCTGAGAGGGAACCAAGCTGATGTGTGCTAAAAGCTAATGGGTGCCTTCCAACTTGAAATATTCCATGACTTTATAAACTGCCAAAAGTGTTCATAGAGAAGAAAACAATTCTGAGAAGTCCAACTACAGCAGTTCCCTGCTATCGGGCCAGCCAGCGGGGCGTGCTTGAGTGGAACACAATGCAAATGTAAGCACACAGAGGGGCATTGTTTTCCACAACACAAAGACACAGGTTAGGGAATCCCACTCTTGGCTCTGAGCAAACTGTTCACCCTCAATGTTGCTTGACACAGAAGCATGGAGCAGCTTCCCAAGGAGCCTGAGGCACAGCTTTCTACACAGCAATTTCTTTTCACCTGCTGACATGTTTTTTGGCACACCATGTGCCATGTAGGGGCCTGGCAGCAACCTGCACCCACCCACTGCTCATGCTCCCACCCACTTCAGGCCAGAACCATTCATCAGGATAATGAAAGGCGTCTTAGTGGGTGCTTAAGGGGAAAATTACAGACATTTTTGTATAAAGCTAAGGACTACTCAGTGTCCCTGCTTCCCAGCACACATCCTGGGGGACTTCAGGCATGTGTGTGTGCCTTGATTCCTTGTGGTCATATGTCTGAGACAGGCACTTTGGTGGTCAGTGGATACAAGGTGGCAATGCCTCTGATATAGGAAGGTTTGCATGATTTTAGGTTCCCAGCAAAGTTTTCCAGTCAAACCTTAGGTGTCTGTGGATTTGGAGCTACCAGAGTACCTTGCAGATGTCACATACGTGAATTTAAATATTCCAATGCCTCTGAAGTTACCTGCAACACAGTTATTTCCATGTTTGTATCTTGACTTCTGTGTGAACTGCTACATAGTACTGAAGTCCTGACGAATGGTGGTGAGCATCTTCAACTGCTGTTGACTTTCTTTTTTTTTCCCCTAAGAAAACTGAAAGCAGATTTCCAAGAAAATCATACTGTGCTCCAAAATAGAATTTTATAAAGGAAGCTTTTTAGAACATTAGCTGCAGAGACGGACCAAGGCCTCTTGACTAATAAAGACCTGGCAGTAATACGTCTTCTATTACCAAAACTTTGCAAAAGACCTAATTCTGCAGATACAGGCTATCAATTTTACTAATATAATTTTCTGTGGCATTTAGCAGACTTAGCAAAGACCAGGAAATTCAGATCACTATATTCCCATTCAAACCTAATTGTCATTTTACTGAGTGTTTCCCCACTGAGAAAAAATAGTCAGGTTTTGCGTACCTGTTGTGGCAGTAAGTATGCATAGTATGCATATACAATTACATGGTACATACTATTGGCCTCTCTGGAGAATAGCTTTAAGCATGGCAAGGTGGCAGCAAAACCCTTAGTGTCACTCAGCTTTCAGTGGCTGTGCAGGAAGGAGCTCCAAAAAGGAGCAAGGTCATGGACATAATGCTGCTACATTTGTGAAAATGCTGTGCTGGGAAATGCTCAGGTCTGGCTCTGAGCATTTCTCTGAAAGGAGTTTTGATCTGGATCTGATCTGACGAGACTCAGGAGAGCATTTGTAGGTCAAATGACTCCCTCTCTAGGTTACCAGGCTGATATTTGAGTCACTCAGGTGCTCTGGCAGAGATGAGCATAATCTGCAATGATATCTAGGCTACACCAGAAGATAATGCTGCTTCTGGTGTGTTATTCAAAATACGTGCCAGCAGACTGGCTTCGGCCGCTTGAATACGCACTGCAGTGCATTTGTGGCTAAAGCTGTACTCGGAGTGGCAGAACTAAACTGAACTGCCACCCTCAGGAAAACTTTATTAGAATAATTTTACATTAAGCAGTTTATGTAACTAGATGTTAAAAACACTGCTTTCTAGAAACACTGCCAAGCACTTAATCTCAAATAACCCATTCAACTTATTTTTAAACCAGAGGTACCTGGAAATATGGGCCATACAGATTCCTGGAAATCATTGCATTGGAGCAGCTCTTCAACGTGCTCTTGATTTTCTTTGAGAATGCCATTTCAGATCAAAATGCTGAAGATATCTTGCCTTGAAAATCAAATTGTTAGGAGATCTAAGCTAGTATGGGTTTTGCTGCTGAGAGAAAAGGCAGATCACATGAATTTTGCAAAATTACTGACTTTGCCCATTTCCAAAAGAAACATGCTGGGCCTTTTTTAAGTCCTTGAAAGCATGATTCCCATCAGAGAGTTATCAGACAAAGAATTTTCAAGTAATGCTGAACATAAATTATGCTGCAGACTGTGGAACAAACTTTTACGGTTGTTTTTTATACTAGGTGGAGATGATACAAAGATATCATTAAGGGTTAGTGTTTTGGTATGGAGCCATAAGGCCAGTCCTGTGACAATAACTGGCTCATATGGTGTCATCTTAGCAAAGGCTCTGCAACTGTTTAAATGTACTTAATATTTTGTGCTGCTGGAGTAGAGGAGAATCTCAGCCTATTTCTACAACATCCAAGTAATTTAAAAAAAAAACCCTAAGTATCAGTGGCAATATAGTAAGTTTTCAGTATGTAAGAACTTCCTGCTTCTCTTCCTCTTGTTCTTTCCTTCAAGTATTTTTTTCGTGGCAAAGTTTTACACAGATATGAAAGGCAAAAGTGACATTGCTGTCATCAAGAGAAATCCCTTGGAGCAGAAAGAATACCTCCAGCAAAGCTTTGGAGGGAACATGAGGAATGAGCAAAACACAACATGAATTTTCAAAATTCATTCCAACATGAGAGGCACATAAAAGATAGTATTGCATATATTTCAACCCTTGCTTTGCTCATGCTCCCAAAAAAAACCCCCAAAAAACCAAAATACTATGCTCACAAGAGAAATAGCTGCAATGTTTAAGATGTCACCACCCCTCACAAGAGGTTATGCAGACCTGCACCTCAGCACCTTCACAGCTTAATTAAAACTCCTTTGAAAAGCACATTTATCTCCAGTCACTGGATTTTGTATGGAAACAGCTGAGAGGAGTGAGCGTGAGTGCACACACTCCACTCCCTCAGCTACTCTAACAGTCCCAGCTGAAGAAATGCACTGGTGACATCTTAAATTGTATCAGCTAGATTTGCCTGGAGCTCATCTAACCTCTCTTCAAGGTTCCACCATGCTCTCAGATCTTATGAAGATGGAGCCTGAATTAGCCGAGCTAGACTTTTGCTAATTTCCCAGCATTATTGCAGGCAGGTAACAGCCCTACTGATAGCTCTTATGCTGTTGTCAAAAATCTGATTCTTCATACTTCCCCATAGTCAGAATTACTTTCTATTTTGGAACGACTGGTGCTCCTGGCTGACCTGCAAACTTCCTTCAGAGCCATCGCTGGCAAGATCATGAACCCATCGCAGAGGAGTGCTGATTGCACTACTGTTTATAGAAATAGGTAGTTCCTCCCCCCAGCTTTCTGTTATTGTGTCACATGCTCCAGGAACTACATCTCATGTCCAGGCCATTTGCTGTGGTAATTATTTCCTCAACAGATGTGTGGTCCCATGCATGGGAAGAAATGTTAGTATTTGATTGCTCTGAAAAAAAAATAAAATTAGAAAGTCAACAGTGCTTGTATATATGACCTGAAGTGAAAACCCTACACAATTCTGAGGCCAGTAGATACTGGATTAAACTTTGCACTGAGGGCAAATCCTTGGATATACATCCTTGTTCCTGTTGTTCCTCTCCTGCTTTCAGAAGCAGAGAGAAAATGAAACTCAACTGCCCCAGGCGGTACACAAGTCACACTCTCCTCTGATTGTTACAGATTTGTTTTAATTCCAAGTTTCTCTGTCTCTTTCTACATGGTGTTCCCAGAAGCCCTGGGCACTTTTATTAGTATTGTTAAGATAAATCTAAAATAAGAGAGACATAAAGGTCTCTTCTGAGCCTTACATTTACTGGTTTGGTTGTTTTGTTTTTATTAAATTTTCAAGGCTGAGCCCTTCAGTGCTTAAGGAGCTGTCATGAGCTTGTACAGAGAACTACTTCCTGGCTGGGCTGGGTTGGTGCCCTCTGTACCAAAACTGGCATCTCATACAATCACAAAGCACTTGGAATCTGTCAGCACACTCAGGCTATTCTGTGAATCCAGACAAACCAGACACAGGCTTGCAGCAAAATAGAAGCAGAAGAAAAAACATCTGTGGTTATCTGGCAACACAGAGCTGTCTGGTCTCAGCCCTCTGGCAGAAGGCCTGGGTCTCTGACACCCTTCTTTCTGCCTGTGGGGCACAGGGACGCAGGCACTGGCCAGCTCAGGTCTGGAAGCAGAAGTGCTGCACCAGAGTGACAGAGCACTGGGGCCAGTAAGCTGTGCTGAGCTGCTGCTCTGCTCCTCCAGTCCAGCTGGCTTGGACCCAGACAGCTCAAGTTTCTCTGCGTATCACTTCCCTGCTCTCCAGATTCTGGGGCCAGCACAGGCAGAGGCAGCCCAGATCTGTTTGCACACAGGATCTAAGTTGTTTTCCTGTTGCACAAAGCAGAGCAGAACAAGATGAAAGGGGTAGCAGCTGGAACTACACAGCTTTGTAGAGATTCCATAACCATGCATGCATTTGCTGGATCTGGAAATGAGGAGACGCTTTTCAAGCATTTTGCACTTGTAAAAGTCTGCTAAGGGAAATTCACCCATCCTGCAACTTCAAGAGCTGCAGCTGTGGAGTGTAAACACAGAGCAGGAAGCAGTTCGCTTACCCACAGCTGCTTTCCTCATGCAGCAACTCCTCCTCCCTACTGGCGCGTGCACTTTTACCTGATAAAAAGAATTGGCAGTAAGCTAGAAAACAATCAAAAGGGCTTTTTTCTTCCCCTGCCCTCCCACTTTCTGCCTGGAGAAATTTAGAGAAAGTAGGACTTCCGTGAGGAAAAAAATCACAACCTATAGCTGCTGTACTAACTTCTGGTTAACACTGCATGAAAGCATTCAGGGAGCTCCTCACCCACCTCCTTCACAAGTCTAGAAGACAAGAAAACGAAAGCATATGACACTGCCACAGATGAATGAAGTACATTGAACATTCACGCCTTTTTGTGCACAATCTGGTCAATCCAAAGGGCAGTCATTTTTCTATTGAATCGCGCTGCAAAATTATTTCTCTCTCACAGTCCAGATGTTCAGAAATATGCTCTTTGCAGGAATTCAGTTTGCTTTCATTTCAGATTGCAAATAAAAAGAGAAACCAAAGCAGTAAGAATAACACAAATTTAAGTATGTGCTTTTATTTTATACTTTCATGGCACATTTTCATTTGTAAACGTTAAATTACCAGTCCTCTTCTTCATATGTTGAAAATAACCACCAGACATTTGAGAGAATTACCTGAGATTTAAAAACAAAAAGGAAAAAAAAAAAAGAGAGAGAAAAAGATCTTGCATCTTTTGCATTACTCACATACAGTACCATTTTAGGAAGACTTACAAAAGGGAATGTTTTCCAAAATGGGACAGTTTTCTTTTGACTATAAAGAGATACAAAATACATTAAAATGCCTTAGAATGATCAGCCTTATTAAGAGGATGTGGCAAATCACTGTTTCAAACAATTCCATTAATGCATAGCTGAAACACTGCATCAGTCCTGCAGCAGCATGATATCCACGTTGTCGTGAACACCTTGTAAAAGCAGCTCTCCTTGGTAAGTGACAATCTTCCGTCGCTTTGCCGCCTTAAGCGTTCCCACCAAGGCTTCAAAGAGGTTGGCACACTTTTCATCAGCAAACAGCACACCAAATTTCACGCTCACTTGTCCATCAGCATCTAAATAAAAGACATGATGTAGATTTCCTTCCAGTTAGGAGACTACTGGGGAAATAAGGTTACACACAGAACACTGAAAGTAAATCCCACTGTGTTTCCCAGTTTATCTGGGATCATATTATGAATGCTGATGATAAACAGTAGGCAGAACTCCTGACTAATCTAACTTTGCCCTTCCTTCCAGAGGCTCATATCGAGGACCACATATCTGCTATGTTTACTTTTATTGATGACTTCCTGAAACCTATGACAAGCACAGGCTATTGAACCTCTTCACAACGTTTGGAGGAAATTAGTTTTAAATAATTAAAATCCTAGAATCCTAGAACATCTCAGATTGGAGGAGACTCATAAGGATCAAGTCCAACTCCCTGCTCCTCCAACCTAAATCTAAACCATACATTAAAATATTTTTTTCACTCATTAATATTTGAGGTTCACATTGAAAAGGCTGCAATGTGAATTTTCACACAAAACAAGAATCTAAAAGTATATTTTAAAGTTACGTTATTCCTAAAAAGCAGACGCAGTCATACAAAATGCAAGATGTACACATCCGTTTAGGTTTTGAAAAAACAAGTGGAACTGAACAAATGGCACCAGAACTGACATATAGGAGCAGGTAGCACAACCACAAACTGCATAAATATTTGTAAAGAAAGAGGAGTTTTAGCAATGAAAAACAATCTTAAGAAAAAAGGATACCTTCTAAGCAAGTTTAAGGAAGTTTGGAATTACACATACAACCCCTGGATTAATTTTAGGCATACAGACCAACTTCTTCCAAATAAAACAATCATCAGCAGAATTGAAATGCATGAATTCTGAAGTACAGAAGTTACCAAGGAAGGAGGTAGAAGGAGAAGGTGCAACTTTCTTCTGTGGTGACTATAGTGAGTATTGAAAGCCTAAAGAAAAGGTGAATCTTGCAGCTGATTTGGGATTCAGGGAGCAGGACTTCAGGCCTAATAAGGATCTGCTGCAGAGGCTTAAATGTCTAACTTTACAACAGAATTACTTTAAAGGATGGGACACAGGCAGTACCATGCAGTCCAACATTAAGTGCATATGCAGGTTTTCAGGTTACCTGAGCCTGCTTATTTAAATTAGCCTAGTTCATAGCTTGATATAACATGACTACATCTGTACAGAAACATTACAATACTTACTTTTGGTTCCCAGCCGCCGAATCTCCTCAACTAAGAGGCTAATTTCATGTTCCACGTTCATTGTGGTCTAAAAGTAAAATAATTTTTTACAAAGTTATTAGGAATCCTGTAAATCCTTTGCACCATTCTGCCATGTTCTCAGTTCTTTAGGGATGTCACAACACTTCATAAATCCCAGCAGCCTGGAGACACATGACTACAAGGTAATCTAGGATTTTAGTCTTGAACAGATAAAGAGCCTCTGCACCTCCACATTTGAAGGGAAGAGAACAGAAGTTACAATCTTGTTACATTCTATACACAAATATAAGGAGCCAATCTCAAAATATGAAAGATGTGGGAAGGTCAAGGAAAAGGAGGGTTGTTCGTTTTAAAGAATGAGCTTAAGCTGCCACGGAATCAGAGCAACTCCTTAACATCACAGGTTCTTCAGGGGCTTTGCAACTTTCCACTGATGGCCTCAATTAAAATGGAACATCTGCCTTTGAATTTCTCTCTGGGATATGTGGTAGATTTGGTTTCTTAAACCACACCACAGCTTTCTACATGTGCTGGGAAGATATTGCCGACATCCTGCTGGTTACAGACACACATGGTGTATGAAAGGACAGCAGCTCCTGCATACCTGCTACTGAGAGCAGAACTGTTGCAAACTATGCAAGTGACCTGAGGCAGTCAACGTTTTTGCCATTCAGAGTGATCCCAAGAATCTACTAACAATGCCAAACTTATCCTGGGCACTCCTTTGCCGTGAAACACAGCAATTTCACAGAATCACCAAGTTAGAAGAGACCTTCAAGGTCATCGAGTCCAACCCATGCCCCAACACCTCAACTAAACTAAACCATGGCACTGAGCGTCACATCCAATCTCTTTTTAAACACGTCCAGGGATGGTGATTCCACCACGTCCCCAGGTAGACCATTCCAATATTTTATCACTCTTTCTGTAAAAAACGTTTTCCTAATATCCAACCTATATTTTCCTTGGCGCAGCTTAAGACTGTGTCCTCTTGTTCTGTCAGTTGTTGCCTGGAAAAAGAGACCAACCCCCACCTGACTACAACCACCTTTCAGGAAGTTGTAGAGAGTGATAAGGTCACCTCTGAGTCTCCTTTTCTCCAGGCTAAACAACCCCAGCTCCCTCAGATGTTCCTCATAGGGCTTGCGTTCCAAGCCCCTCACCACCCTTGTTGCCCGCTTCTGGACACGCTCAAGCGTCTCCACGTCCTTCCTGAACTGAGGGGCCCAGAACTGGACACAGCACTCAAGGTGCAGCCTCACCAGTGCCGAGTACAGGGGAAGAATGACTTCCCTGGTCCTGCTGGCCACACTATTGCTGATACAGGCCAGGATGCCGCTGGCCTTCTTGGCCACCAAGGAACACAGCTGGCTCATGTTGAGTCGGCTGTCGACCAGTACCCCCCAGGTCCCTTTCTGCCTGGGCACTGTCCAGCCACTCTGTCCCCAGCTTATAGCATTGCAGGGGGTCATTGTGGCCAAAATGCAGGACTCGGCACTTGGACTCATTGAACTTCATCTTATTGGACTCTGCCCATCCATCCAACCTTTCCAGGTCCCCTTACAGAGCCCTCCTACCTTCCAACAGATCGACACATGCTCCCAGCTTAGTGTTGTCTGGCAATTTACTAATTTGCACCAATGTACACCAATGCCTTGCAACAGTTTAGCCATAGGTGGCTCAGCATATGGCAACACTGCAGTCACACAAAACACTGTCTATCCACAAAACATCCACGGTTAACAACTACAGACACCTGAACAGTGTTTTATGACCTATGCTGTGCAAAGCAGCATCAACACAATGAAACCATTAGATGTTGAACTCCTTAAGCAAAAACTGGGATTAAGGTAGGCACAAGAAACTGGGCATCACAGACAAAGCAAAGCATCAACTGCAGCTTCCACGGGTGCCAACAATGCAGCCTGGAACAAAAGCCACTGAGAGCTTCTGGAGCTGAGCTAGCTAAAAGGGGTTCAGTGAGCACTGAGACTCACTCTGTTGTCCAAGAAACCAGGATTTTTGCACTAGCATGTAAGTGGAGTTAAAAAATAGACATCTGAATGCATCACAAACTCTTCCTAAGAGAAAAGCTTCCCCTCCTTTCTTTTTTTATTGAGTTAAAATAGGTAAGAGCGACATAGTTCCACTTCCTGGCCCCTTACGATTTATCCAAGAGGCGAAAAACCCATTGCAACAGAGTCTGATTTTTAGATCCAAAATTCACATGCAAAAAATCTTTCTTTTTAACTTGCAAAACTGAGCAAGGTTAATTTATCAGCAAGGGTTTCGGGCAAAGCCCCAATCAAACCACAGGTTCATCCCTAGTGCACAGTAACAGCAGCACTGCAGCGGATATCAGCAGACCGACAGGTGACATTGCAACTGGACCACCACTGCCAAGGGCACAGCAGCAAGGCTGCACAGCTGCCATAGCCTTAGGTGAATTCTACAAACTTCTGGATTTTGTTTGAGTTGGCACTAAATAGATCAAGTCAGCAAGGAAAATATGACCCATCTGTTAGAAAGATTACACTCTCACTATTTGTCAGACCGCCAGTTCTGATATTGGTCATCACAATGGCATAATTAGCTTCTCTTTGAAGACGTTCTTCTCATTTTAAAGGTTCTTTTTTACCTTCAGCTCTTTAAATTCATGTTAATTTCTAATTATTTTCATACATGCACACCATCAATATAAACAGCAGTACCTAGAATGAAAAACGTTAAATTCTACATTATTAGGCAAGACTTTTGAGATCGGAGAAGCATGGCTGAGCAAGGAGTTGGGATGCTCGGTATTTCAAAACTTAGTTATTTGCTTTATACTGTAGATACGCAACACACCAACTATCAAAGGTGCACACCAACTATTAGACTCTAATATTTCTGATGCCAATACACTCCTGCAAGGCAGTACGTGGTATGGAAACTAAACTTCTCCTTATTTGGTGGAAACACACGCCGAACCGCTGCGAACACACCCACACCCACACATCTGTCACGCACCGCGCCGACCTGTCCCCTTGCAGGCACTGATGGCTCCTCGGCGGCACCGCGCTGGGAGGCAGAGCGCAGTTCCCTTCCCGCACGCCGGCGGGATCCGACTCCCGCCGCCGCCGGCGCAGGGAGCACCGGGAAGCGGGCCCCGCCCGGGCGA
>VZTI01002070.1:4240553-4257965 GCA_013397865.1 Struthidea cinerea | reverse complement strand
GAGCTCCCACCGCCCCGGGGCGGCGCTCCCGGCCATCTTGGGCTCTGCCCGTGGCGGGGGCTGTCGGAGCGAGCCGGCGCTGCTGCGCCCTCTGCCTTGCCGGCACCTCTCTCCCCGTGCCGTGCCGGGGTTCAGTTCTGCCCGCGGCAAGGGCGTTAGTGAGTTTGTTGGGTAAAACGCCTTCCGAAGCCAGCCCGTCAGCAGCTCCCTCTCTGCCAGTGGGTCAGCTTTCAGTAATTCACCGTGTTGCTTCAGTCACTTTCCGTCACCGTACCATGCCCCATACGCCCCATGTCCGCTGGCTTCCCCGGGTGACATCATGCCACTTTCCTTAGCCCCCCCCATTTATTTTCTCCTAGAAAACCAGTTCTCCTTCCAAGGAAAATGAACGAGCTAGGTTAACACCATTTACCTTCGATAAAGTTGTGTTGACGTGTATCTGTACTTCCATTCAGCACCCATGTCCTTGCACTCTACACTGCAGAAAGAATGCAATTTAATTTTTTCTGTCTTGTATCATGGCATTCACTACTACTCTTGTCTCTCTTGCTTCCTCTTCACCTCACAGAAACGTTTACATCCTCTCTCAAGGACTCATGCATTTAACCTGAGAGCTATATTAACTCCTACAGAGCAATGACGCTGCCGGCAAGCCCCCAGTCAGAGTCAAGGCTCGCACCGAGGCTCTCCGAAGAATTCTCACTGGCACAGCTGAAGACATTGCCATTCCCGTCTGTCTCTCCCACCTCCTCATCAGACATGACTGCCCCTGAAGCAGAGTTGATATAAGAAATTATTTCCAGCCCGTGCAATTCACATTTTCATGCACTAGTTTCTGAAGGTGAGGCTGAGATTCTTTCTTCGACGGTGAGCTGTGCCAGCTGGGGCTGGTCCCTTATTGCATTCTCCCATCCCAGGTGTGAGGAGGAGTAAATAGGTGATGGCACCTCACACCACTGCAGCAAACTCTGCTAGGATTCAAACCTGCAGCTACATAAATTGATTTACACAGTGGAAATGATGCCAAGGAGATCACATTTTTATCACTCCAGGGATTATAGTCCAAGCCCATTGCTTTTCCAAGGGATTTTTTGGATGGTGCTTTCATGAAAAGATTAACTTTTCCATAGAATAATCACTATTTATCTATCAGTTACAGAATCTTTGGTTACTAAAAAAAACAAACATACTGCTCTCTGGTTTTGATATGCTATCAAAACGTTTTCCAGAACAGATTGGATATATTTCACATCAATAAGGGGTGGTCTTTGCAAAAAACAAACCTTGATAGTTAGGGAAACAACATTAAAAGACCTACATTCCTAAGTCGATAACGAAATAAATGAAATTTAAATCTATTGGAATTGAATCAAAAGACAGTGAAAATTCCCAGGAAAATTTAGCATCTGAAGAGCAGTGATGCTCTGTGCATACGATGCCATATGTGTGTACTGCTTTTCCTAAGGTCTTTGTTATACTGGCTGACAAAATGCTAAATACTACAGTAAAAAAAAGGTAGTTTTTTAAGGTAGATCTGAGATAAAGCTTTTTAAAGGGAATCTGATTAGTATACTAGCAAATACGTTGAAGATTCCAATTATTTAGCAGTATAGAATAAAAGAGCTTATCTTCTGGTTTTATTGTTAACAATATGCTTTCAGCTGCACATACTCTAGATTTCTTAATCATCAAAAAACATCATTACATTTGCACAAATAATGTCGGCCTTTGCTTTGCATAATGTGATTGCTGTTATGGATAATTGATGTTTGATCAAGTAATAGTTTGTGACTTTTCAGACTAAAGGTATTATTGTTATTATTGTTATTATTATTATTACTATTATGCTGATGTTTAAATCTATGTTAAAAATTCTCTTCAGTTTTGACTCATAGACCCTAATACATAAGAAACATCAACTACACATCTGAGAAAGATGAACAAAAATCTGTAATTGCTCATCTTATTTTCTTTTAACACGTTTTTTGAGTAAGTGCAATATATTTATTTAATTCTGTCTTTTGAAAAGAAAGTGTTACACCCAAGTATTTGTCACCAGGCATCAGCAGATTATTGAAACACTTTTGTTACTATTTCTTACGTGGCCCTTCCTAGTCATGTAATGTTAAAATAGGTTAATAAGAAATCAAAACCATCTGTTACCATGACAATTAAGGTAACAGATACTGCCAAAGTACAAAAATTAGCTGGGCAGCATCAGAACTAACTGATTATGTCCTTACAGGGACAGCAGCAGTAAGCAGGAAGCATGATAATTATGGAGATGGTGATTTCCCATCATTCTGTTTCCACAAATTGATGTTGTTTTAAAAATGAAAGAAGCTCAAAATTGTCCTTTACAAGCTTACAGGACAGACATGGAAATATTGCTCATACATATTTCATATAACTGGTGAAGGTCATCATCAGACTCATAATTCATTATGCATTTTAGCTGCATATGAGTGCTCCTTAAAACTCAGTAGATTCTGCCTTAAAACAGACTATTCTGATTTGACCTTCCTTGGCATCTCACTTTATTGTTACTGTCCCCCCAGATGCACATGAAGGCAGCCAAACAGAGGAATATGCACGATGTAAAAAACATAGCTTGAGAACAACACAGTAGACGTACTGCATCTGATCAAACCATCAATTTAACAGGACATTTTGCCTCCAGCAAGGACCAAGGGCAGGCATTTGGAAAACAGTGCGATCAATGAAAACTGTCGGTTTCTCTCCTGGCTCCTGGCACTTATTGGAGCAAGTAATTATTCCATCTTCTCCTTTCTCCATCACATTCCCTAATTCAATTATTTAGTCTCATATAAGATGAATGCATCTCTATGTTGCTGATCCTTCTTGTTTCTCTTTATAATTTTTCAAACAATTCTGTGTTATTTTCTGGGATTGAATTAGCAGAACTGTCAGTATTATTCAGCATGTGGGTATAGCATATACAAAAGACATGAGGATGTTTTTTGTTTTGTTCTCATTCCCAATAATAATAATTCCCAACAGTTTACTTGACTTTTTGAAAAGTTCTAAGCACTAGGCACAATGGTTTCAAAAACCATTTCCAAAGTGGTAGTGATTAATTGTTCTGTTACAGATAATTAGGATTACTCTCCCCCCAGTACACTACTTTGCATTTTTCAGTACCATCAGGTGTTTTTCTGTGTAATTTAAAACAGGATCACACAAACTTCATCACCTCTTTTCCCATGACTTCAATGACAGCTTTGAACACCACAGAAGGTCCAAACAGAAATGGTACTAAGAGTGCACTAGTAATTAGTAACCTCTCTCCATCACAACCATAAGTTGACCATCAGCTCTACCTGTTTCTCCTACTCCCTTTCAGCTGTTTATTGATTCTGAATGGAATCTGAATATCTTCTTACCCCATGAGAAATTAGTTTTATAAAAATACTTAATGTTTACAGTAAACACGTGGTAAACTTATTTGTCGTTACAGGTTTCTCCAGAGACAGGTGTGTAACAGCATTAGGGCCAAGCCTGAAAAATGTAGGGGAAAGTTACACGGTCATTTGCTAGGTAATGGCCATTTTTATTGTTTTCCAGCATATTCCAGACATTCTCACTTTACTTGTACATGTTGATAACTCATGCTGTTATGGTTTTGTATAATACTGTTCTTTTTAATTTTTGCTGTATTATATGTGCTTGTGCGCAGGCAGACATATGCATCACGTGCATACACAGAGTTTTCTGCTGAGATCCTCCCCATCTAAGAACCATTAGAACTGACACCATGATTTGCAGATTTCACTGTTAGATGAGATCATATTAACAGCCTTTTTACATAATCCATGTCTTACTTTTGTCTTCCAACACATTTTTGTTTGACGTGTTGATTTAGTAGAGACATGAATTCCTGCTGCGTGTGCCTGTGTCCCATCCCCTTGCTCTAACACCAGTAAGCTGTACCTGTGGAAAGTGCCAGATTCTCCTTACTGTCTCCAAAGCTGGATGGAAACTGTTGTGCTGTGATTCAAACAGGAGTGTGTGGATGTGTCTTGTCTAAGCCCAGCCCCATCAGGTGTCTGTGCCATCGACCTGCCCTGAGCCACTTCTCACCATGGGTGTATTGCACCCATTGCGTGAGTGTGCTGCAGGGTTATGACTCAACGTGACTCAACATGAACTTGTAAAGCCACTTCAGCCCAGGCTAAAACAGGTCTTAAAAGTCTTCCTATGATTCAAAGATTTCAAGTGGTAGAGGATCTACTACATTCCTTATTCCTGTGGGCTTTGTAGCACCACAGAAAAAGTAAGATACCTTTTTCTAGAACATGACCAGGTCCTTGGGTGCAATGAGAAGTTAAAATTCAAGTCAATGCTGTTACAGAAACCTGATGAGAATAAGCAATATTCAGAGAGTATGGATGTTAGGGACAGTCAGAAGAATAGCTGTATTTTTTGAGACAAGCCAATCAATGATGAAAACATCACTCTTTCATGAACTCCATATCCAAAGGATCTTCATAGTTTTTGGTCCAATCATTGTCTTCTTTGGCCACTCTCTCTGTCTTAAGTTAGCAGTTCTTTCAGTGGAGGAAATAATTTAACCAAAATGAAAAGCATAGTGATGCTCTGGAAAACTTTCCACGAATTTGCATATAGACTCACATTTTAAAATATTGATTGAATGGGCTCATAGCTTTACTTTTCCTATAATGACCAAAAAAGCTCAAACCAAAGGAGAACAGCAGAAAAAAACCTCAACACTTTCTCTTTTTTCACTCTCTCAATGAGTTAAAAAAGTAACTTAGCAAAATATAAACATTTCTTTTGATATAAAAGCAAATATGCCAGACCAGCCTCAGAGCAAGAGAGACTACAAATACAAACACAGTGACTGCTGACAATCTTGATTCTTGAATGAACACTTCAATTGAGGTAGATGGAGTGATTCACTTATGCTGTTACTCACTGGTGCCTGTCCAGGAGAGAGGACTTATTTCAGGAATGGCCTCAGTGCATCACAACCTTCCTGTTATTCACTAGGTGCCTCAAACAGTATAATGCTGCTACTTCCTAAATTTAGCATATAAACCTTTACTACAGTGGAATACAAAAGAGAAGGAGTATTTAAAATCTTGAAGTAAATCACTGAAATTACTTGCTCCATCCCTAAGCCAGGAGTAAACCTCTGCTTGAAATGACAGAAAGATGCTGTATCAGTACAGGCTAGAAGACTGGGCCCATAACCTTAGTTATACAGCACACACTGTAACAAAAACTATGGGATGGCACTAATCCATGTGTCTGAGAGCAGTTACTTGAAAACTGTAAGATTGAACCCAAAGCTTTTCTCAATAGGCATAAACTCAGAATTAGTCAGGGGGTGATGCTTTTCTGCACAAAAGGATGTGAAGTAAAGAGGATGTGCACGAATATTTTGAGAGAGAAGAGCATCAAAAAGTGTTTGGAGACAGCTTACAAAGAGAAAAAATGTATAAAACGCCGATTATATGTAATTTATATTATATGTAATTTATATTGTTCTTTGTTATAAGAGCTGAATATTTGAGAGAGAGGAACATGAAGACTAATTACTTTCTCATATTCCTAGTGTCAAAAAATCTTGTGTGGCAAAGAAACAGCAGTACATCTCCTGATCTCTAGACAGCATGGGAACAGCTGAATCATCCAGTCCCTCTGTCCTCTTGTTTGGTATGCACCATGAAAAAAAATCACCTCCCCTTCTCCTTTCCCTCTACACACATACATACACATACTGATATTTTGGGGGCTTTTTCAGAAAAGCGAAAATACAGGCTTTGCATAAAAGATGTCAAACAATGGTAGCAGAGATGACAGTTACATTAATATGGAATTACTATCCACATCCCCATCAAATACGGTTGTAGGTGTAATATCTTTATTTATTGGTTTCATATAAATTTCCTTTCTAAAGCTTAGGCATTTATCATGAGTCATGACAGAAGCACATCAAATCTTTTCCTGAAGGAAATCTTACTGAAATGGAGCTGTGGATTTGCATTTGTCAGAATGCATTTGCTTAGCATATGAAATCGTGTCATGGCAAAAGTCATCACAGTAATTTTTTTTTAATTGGTGAAATGTCAAGACCTGCTGACCATGCAGTCATGATTCACAGAAGTTTACAGTTGGCTAAAAAAAGGTAAGAAAACTTTCTTTATCACTGAATTCATGACAGTTAATGATCACTTAATTAAAGATTCCTGTTTATAAGCATTTTTAAGGATAAATTTTGTCTGTAATTTTGCTTGTCTGCATTTCCATAGCTGAAAAACAATGCTTATGGAGCATATCAGACCATTTGAATCTGATAATATTTGCAGTTGCACTGAATTTATACTATATTCTTAAATCACATACAGAAACACCTTATTGTTTCCTGCATATGCGGAAGTGTATTTTTTAGGATAAGATTTGTATATGAACTGCCTTTTAGGAGTTTTTTTCTGGCTTCAAGATACAATGCCAGCACTGAAATCCAAATGAGGTTCAAATTCACGTGTCATCAGATTTTATTAATTTCACTGGCACTGCAGCCACAAGTCATTTGATCCTAAATAATTTGATTTCATGCTGTTTGAAACTGCAAGAGAGAACAACAATCAGACTCCCAGCATAGCTTCCATGGAGCACTGGTAGTGGTCTCACATATTGACCTAATAGCCTAACAGGAGGGTTTCTGTCGTGGTGTAGAAGATTAAACTGTGTGTTGATTTCAGAGAGTAGACAAATATCTACCAGGGAAGTACTATGAGAATATCAAACTAATTTGCACTTTTAACTATGCCACGTGGTTTGATTAGAAATGGGCCAGTTTTCTCCTTCATCTAACACCTAAATTTTATGAATTTTTCATCTGCAAAGTTAATTGCAATGGTATATTCAATTGCAATGGTGTATTCCAAGCTTCTGGGCTAAGTCTTACCCCCTCTTATTTTTCCTTGAGGAAATCGTGTCCAAGGATCTCTGACATGTTGGAGAAACTTAGATTTAAAAATATCATTAAGAAAAATATATAACCACTTTCTTGTTTGTTTTATACTTATCCTATGTGATTGTGTTACATGTATATGAATAATGTTTGCCTCTGAAGGTATTGCGATGTCATATTTTGAAGCAGATATTATTTCTTCTCTGTCACACAAATAACACAGATGAATCCCACTTCCTTTATATTTACTGAAAGAAGCACAAAAGCTGTCTTGCACACAGGCAAGTAAACAGTTACAGAAACTTCCCAATGCACTTCCTCTGAATCCAAGTTTTCCTTAACTAAGTTTAAACCAACTTGTTCTTACAGTTTCCTGCCTCCTTTTTCACAATGAGTCATTGAAAAAAGCAAGGGTTTGCCACTTTGAGTGCATCATCATTATTTAGTATATTAGGAACTGGCATATTATTCCACTGTAAACAGTTAATCTCCATTTTGATTTTAATAGAATCTTATAAAACAATATTAGATGACATGAAAGTAGGCTTCTGCTGTCTGCAAATTTGGCAGAAATGATGAGGGTGAGGAGGGGGCCGATTATTCCAGAATTTGTGTATCTATTTCTGTTCTAAAATCCAGAAATAACTGTAATTACAGTGCTAACAGGGAACAGAAATTGGAGGGGTAGTTTTATTTTTTTTCTTGAGACAATCAGTTGTATCACCGACCAAGCAAAGTAAGTTAGTGTTAACTAATAATTAGTTAACAGTGTTAACTAATACAAAGGCTCAGTATTAACCACTTCTTATATAGCAAATATATATACCAATAAAGACTTGGTACGTTGGTTAATTGGTTACTACAGATCAAAATGTTTCCACCACAGAGTCAAGCAGAAAACTTGAGGCTAGTGTCTCACACCAGACGAAATGAAGGCATTTTTTTGTTTACTCACTTTCTAAGGAATACATATCCTTTATTTCATTACTGGGAAATAGAACTTGTACGTGTTCCCAAGCTAAAACTGACTGCACAGGCTATTTTTCTCACAGGTCAGATGTGAGGAAACAGAACCATTTCACTTCCTTCATAATCTCTATATAAAGAGAAGAGGAAAATGGGACCAGACCTATTGTTCTTACAGTTTCCTGCACTCTTTTCTACTATGCCTCATTCAAAAAAGCAATGGTTTGCCACTTGGAGTGCATCATCGCAATTTAATGCATTTGGATATCTAATAATATATATATGGCCTTTGCAGTACACAGATAGTATCCAAAAAGCCCTCATTGGTAAAAAGGTTGTATGTGAAAGGTACCTTCTGAGTTTGTGGGAGTTTTTTTCATCTAAAATAGTGTAGCTCCTCATTGAAAGTGTTCTCTTTCTTTCAAGTTAATAAGATCAAACTACACAAATAAATAATCTGCCCAAAAATCTCAATAAACTATTTTTTGGGTTTCCTTTTCTCAGCTGTTTTTCCTAAGTCTTCAGTCAATTGAGTGGTTAGAGTAATATGATCAAATATAAACAAGAGAAAGGTTTGAGTTATAGAATCATTTAGGTTGAAAAAGACATCTAAGATCATCAAATCCATCATCACAAAATACATTTGGTGCACTCTTGGCCACCCTAGTCCCAGGCTTTTTGCCAGGGCTGCAGAAATGGACTGGGAAGTGGGGAAAGAAATTTCTGTTCTCACTCATCAATGAGCTGTAGATGGAGATGTGGGGAAGCAAGCATGAGCCCACTGTGTGCTCCTGGCAAGCCCTGCTTTGCTCTCCAGTGCTATTCTTTCCATCTCTACGACATCCTCTACAAAGGAATCGCAGGGATCATGCCTGAGGCTTGCCCTCACTGTCTCTTGGCCATTTGTAAGACACCTGTATAAAGAAGCACTACCCAGACATTTCCCATGAAGAAGCCTCCTAGTACATCACTCCATGGGTCAGCAGAGGACAAGGAGGCTGAGATAGCCTGCTACCTTTTGGTTCCTGTTCAGACTAAAAGATCTAGGCTGCTACCTTAGCCAGGTAGCAGCAGTCCTTAGATTCCTGCAAAAAAATCAGCATTGCCTTTTATCACAACTGTTTTTTGATCTGTTGGGGAGTACAGAAGGGATAAGAATTCAGGACCCAGCCCTTCAGTCAGAGAGGTGACTGTACGTTGTAATAGCTTCCTGATTAAATTTTTTTCTATAAGAGAGTTAACCTGCTCTTAGCCTGAAAGAAAAGGCACATGGGAAGAGTAATGATGCAAAGTGCTGCTTTTCTTCACCTTTTATTTCATATTCTAGTATAAGAGAGATGTGTGCTTCATGCACTCAAGAGTATTCTCTCTCCTCTGTCAAAGACACAAATCCTGGTAAATTACTTTGGTGGAAAGCAGACACAAGTTGACAGTTCCATGAAAAAATGTGTGGATAGCAAAAGATGCAATCATCCCTCTGTATTTATGTACATAGATCCATTCCATCCTGCCGGTCTCTCACACGCTCATTTTATGATTAATTTAAAGAACTGTGAGATCTGAACTTTTTTTTTCCCTAAAGGAACAAGGAGAAATAAAGTACTTGGCAATGTACTTTATGTACGCTTAAATTCAGAAAGTTGTAGCACTGTGTAGGCTTAGCCCAAATTCTACCAAATATAATCCCGCTAAAATGACTGGAACAGAACATGGTGTTTCAAAAATAAAGAAATTACATTTATTTAGAACACTTGAATGGGTGTTAATTAAGTGTATTTCCACTCTGCTCAAATCATGAGTTTAGTTCAAATAAATTTTATTGATTTTACATTACAGGACTGTCATTAGCATTTGCTAACTGAGTCAAGTTCCGATGGTAATAGCTTTTCTTCAGGAATTATTTATACACTGACAGGAAAACTACATTCTTCTTCTCTGACATCTTGAGACTCTCAATGCAAACAGAAAAAGTTTCAGTTCTGTGTATATTTTATATATCTTACTGTCAAATCCAAAAAGTGGGGTCTGTGAATGGTTTCTGTGACTAGAACTGGTAGTACAATGAAAATGCTACCGTCTTTTGAAATCAAGTTCTGCTCTCAAGTATACTGATGCAGCTGCAAAGTTATGCTCCTCAATGTGATGGAATTATCCTAGCTTTTATGAGAATACATGTGAGCTGGGGACATGTAGGTGAGATCAATGATCTAAAGTAGATAGGGATTTGGCTGTGGGGGTCAGGGTCAGCTGCAAAGCAGCTACTGGAGGGGCAGCCACAGCCAGGGCCAACCTTGTCCCAGGGGAGCTACCTTCCATCCCAGGTTCTGCTGCAGGGCCTGGCCAGAGATGCAGCCCCACTGCATTGCTGCCCTGTGTGTCCAAAATAAGTTAAGATGTTCAGAAGGAAAAAAAGAGAAAAACATAAGACAGGGAACAGAAAAAAATAACATAAAAATTAGAAAGTGTGAAGATATGAGTCTGGAAAACATATTAAAGCAAAGCTATATATAGAGAAGAAGACCTTTAATTATCAGACTCCTTCCTAGAGCCACCACAGATGGAGCACACAGCATCTTAATATCCCTCCTATACCTGACTTAAACATCAGAGAAATGTCACAACAGTGTTGTTTTTAACAAATGAAGCATATTTGAAAGCACATGGGGGTGTTTTTGCTCTAGAGGAATTTAAGAAAAAGAAATAAACTAGATGATTGCTATCTTTAAAAAATAGAAGACATAGGGAGGGTTTTATATTTTATTCATCTTAACATACCAAGAACATCACTGTGGACAAAAAAGGAACAAATTAAAATCTTTGAGAAACTGATATTAATGGAAAAGAGCTAAAAGAACAGGCTGAGTCAAATGCTGACCAACAGGGAGAATCACTCTGTGAAATAACAAACCCATGAATCCAGAATAGAGAAGGCACCAAAGCACAAGGAAAAGGCAAGTTGGAATACAAACTCCATGACTATCAATATTGTGGAGGATTGTATTGCTGTCTGTGATGAAAAAATATGCAGAAAGAAAGGTTAAAGGGGGAAATTTAAAATCTTGCATAACTGATTATAACTGAAAACTCTTTAGGTAAAAAATAGTTAGATGGAAACTAAAATGTAAGTGAAGTGGAAAAGGACAGATACATTTTTTTATACAGCTAAAAGCAGGGAATATAAAAAGAAGGGAGGGTTGAGTATGTGTGTAATATGGGAGAGATGTGAAATTTTGCTTTCAGCACTTCTTCCCACCTCGTAACCAATTTCTGACTAATTCAGTAATGTGCCAGAAGTTTCCTGAACTAGCTATTAACAACCAACCCAGATGGAGATTCAGTGGAATAATGATGAATAATCAGGAAGGAATAATGAGGAATAATCCCATCAGGAAGGGATAACATCCTATTTCATCATCAAGTTACACTGCACTTCCACATTCAGGGAGCAAGAGGAAAGAGTAAAACGTAGAAGAACAATGAGAACTGCTCAAGAATCCAGGGTGACGGAAGCTGAGTAAATAAAGGTAATGAAGGAGGAGGTTAAGACTGTTTTCAGACTAGTTGGGACTTCAGTAATGAAAGTTCTAGGGCTTCAAAAGAAAGAAGATATTGAAGGGCTACAAAGGTAACCCAAATAATTTTTAAAAAGTAATTTGAATATTGCCTTATAATACTTCAAGGCAATTGTTATCAATATATAAATAATTTTATTAATAAATATGTATGTTAGTGTTAAAAAGTACAAAGAAAAGTGAATCTTGCCCCTCCTGACTCTACAAAATTATAGAGAATATATTTATAAAAGAAGATGTAGAAATTTTCATGAATAAGATGTGAATAAATACGGCAGCAAGAGCAGATGGATTTATAGTTAACTATTGTAAGGATCTAAAAGGAGTTTTAATTTATATAAGAGACTTATTTGATAGTATCATGCAAGCAAGAGACATTCTTTTCTTTTGGAAGAAACAAGGATAGTTTTAAAATCTAAAGAGAGGTGATATTCAATCAGCTGCTCAGGCAGGTAAATATGAAAATTCACTCTGCCTTCAATATATTCTGTAAAGGAATGCCTCTCTGGAAACTACCAAACACATGTAGCTCTGCTGCGGTGAGGGTAGGGGGACCCCCACATTTTTTGAGATGTGCAGATGGAATCTCCTGTAGAAATCTGCCAAAATCATAAAGGAGTAAATGTTGCTCATTTCCAGTACCTTCCATTTGATTGCTTTAATTGAAACCCCTTTCCTTTAAAGGCTTTCATTTGACTGCTTGCTCTTTTCAATCAGTTAAAATATTTGGGTGAAAGAGAAAAGGAGTCAAATTTTTAAATATGGGCAACTTTTACAAGGACCATGATAGATATATACAAATTAAACGTTTAAAGGAGAGACTGGGGAAAACTGGTGCAATAGTGAACGATATGGAAAGGATACTAATAATTCTGCACTGAGGAGGTTTAGAGACAATAGATGTCTTCATCCAGGATCCTATACATATTTCAGTGGTGACACAACATGCTAGGGAGGCTGCTGAGAAAGAAGTTATTATTTTCCCATCTAGGATGTGCCCGCACAGATGTGAGTAACCACATTTTGGTGAGTAACCACATTTTGGTGAGTAACCGCATTGCTTTAGATCCACTGTTTGCTTGACAAATGCTCCTTGCAACAGTGCTCTCCTTGTATAGAAGGAAAAGAACAAACCCCCCATTGTTGTTACTGTCTGCTACCTGGCTCTGTGGAAAGGATTTTTTCTTCCATGGAAAATCTCATAGCCTTAAATGTAGGATGCCCTTTTGGAGGACAAACAATTCCAACAGGTCTGGTAGAACTGGTAGGTTCTTCGAAATATGGATGCCATTTTACAGAAGGTGAAAACAGCACATGATGAAACTGATGTTTTCAAAATTGCAAAAATGCAAGGTTGGAAAGAGGTTGTAAACTGTAACACAGAACATACATGCAGAAATTTACAAAAGTATGGGTATGATGTCTGTAAAGTGGCTATATTCCCAGTGAAATGTTGCTTCTATACACAGAAAATACATATGCTTTTAGAAAAGCAGAACAGGAACTTCTTTCATTTGTAATTGTTAACACTATTCTCAAAATCTTCTGTCTGGAATAAAGTAGCTTATGTCCAAAGGTATCTTCTTTTTTGAAAACAGGCCGTAACAACAAACCAGTTCTAAAGTCTGAGACAGCAGATATTTTTAAACATCTCCCATTCATTTATAGCCCTAATCTACTTGGCTTTACACTAAAGAATCAGGATAGAACAAGTTCCCAGAACTCCTGATGAGCCGCAGGTAAAGGAATAGATTGACTGAGATTGTAAAACCTGCTCCACAGCATTATGTATGCGGAAGAATTTAGAAAGGCAATGATAAATAACCTCAGGGCCATTTTTGAACTTGGAGAACCAGATGCAAAATGGAAACTGGACCTGAATACATACTTTATAAGGCGGAATGTTATTTGAAGGTGTTTTAATTAAAAAAAAAAAAAATCTGGGCCCATATCTTACTTTAGTGCAAATAAGGTAGTACGTGAGACCCAGTAACTGTAATAAGAACATCAAAAGCAGGTAGACTGTAGACATGGCACATCCCCATCACCTGATGAACACCAGACCCTGCAGCTGTTTATGAGTTATGTTTATTTTTAGAAATGAGTCTCAACATTTTTAACAACAAGTTTTCAGAAACCAATAGTAAGTTCACGGCTGATAAAAGTGGTATTGCCCTTAAATGAATAAAATTCTTTTTGTTTTTTAGTACCAATGAACATACATATTTCTAGTCACATATCAAATTGTAAAAGTATGCCTTTTCTAAGAATAATGCATTCTTGATGTATAATTTAGGTCTGAGTCTAAGAGTTATGTGCAGCAAAATAACCTTGCACTTCAATCCCCTTGGGTCATTAGACGTAGTTTTCCCATGACGATGATGATTTTCTCTAACTCTTATCTCTTAAAAGGATGAATGCTTTGATAACAATATATGTAATCTAACAGTTTCTTCACAGAAAATAAAATACAGTAAAATTAGGCACCACGTGGAGAATTTAACTCTTAGCTATTCAGAACTCTGAATTGTGAGAAGGTACATTAAAAAGAGAGAACAATAGGTACAATACCTAAAAATCCAGGACAAAAAGGTCCTCTTCTTGTTCTGTTTAAAACATAAATCAAGGCACTTGAATGAAATGTTTCATGTACTGAAGGCTGAATCTACTGTATCAAAGGTTTATCACTAATGATACATTTTGGTGGGTATTTTGCCAAAAACCTTCTTTGCGTATCTAATATGAGCTCTGGGAAATGCTGTGATACAAATCTTTCCAAATCAAAAGATCTAAAAGTCAAAATTGTTTGGGTCAGTTGCACTGGCAAGTGCAAGTACAGAGAAGTTACTAACTTCTTACTAACATACATGAATACTATTTTCCTCAGTTCATCCTGTAGCAAACAGCATATTCTCCAGATAAACAAAATGAATTGTCATTGAGAAGCCACTGGAAAGATTTAATTTTTTATCTCAATAGATGCTAAGTCTGGCATGACAGGCGTCAGTAAGGTTCTGAACAGAAGATCCCTCCTCAGGCTGGAGGTTTGCAGGGGCTGATTGGGGCAGGGAAGGGAGATCCCCTAGTAAAACATAGCAACGTTGTACTGGGACTCTGTGAGGCAAAGAGGCTTTGTCCACGTGTAGATCTTGGGAAGTAGAATTTAATTTGCTACAAGTAATGTCATTTTTATTATTTCTGCTCAGTCTTTGAACTGACACAAAACAAGCAGGTAAGTTTATGGTACAGGAGTTTGAAATGGAACCCAGCAATCTGATTCCCAAACCATCTACCTGAACAGCTTCAGAGAGTTGCTATACCAGAGGGGAAAGCATTCAACCCTCCAGTAAGCAGAGACATCACATTTTCACATGACATATCATGGGTTTAGTGAAATGTACAGTTATCGAACATACTTCAGAACTGTTTGGCACTTGGATATGTAGGAATAGTCCATGCTAGGGAACTTCATCATTGTTTTAGTCTTTGTATTGTGTACAAATTGTTGCAGCCAAGTGATCCCCATTAATGTAAAGAGAGAGCTCTTGCTGCAAAGATGCAAATAAAAAATAGCAACTCAAAATAATAAGATGTCCAGATTACTCACTCAGTTGAAATAACGAGATGTCCGGATTACTCTTAGACATAAACCTCAAAATTATTTTGACAATAAAAGTATTTTGGGTCCCTAAACTAACTTATAGCTACAGATATATACATATATTAATGTTTCAAACTCCAGCGCCTGAACTAGTGCATAATCACGGTAAGAAGCAAAGGCACATGGAACCAAATCACCTACTGATAAGTGATTTAAAAACCTCTTCTACAAATAGCTCTGTATAACTAATAGAATTGCAATATGCAATTCAGCCATCAGAGGAGAGGTTGCAATCATTTTACTTGCAGAGATACTGATGGGACAATAGCTCCAAGTAAGTGACCTATGATGCTAAATTTGCCTTATCTAAGTCTGTAAAATCATAATAATTAGTTATAATATTTTTAAAAGTTATCTCTTTACTATAGGCTATTTTGAGGAATTTTAACTGAGAATGTGATCAATCTATGTGGTTTCATCAGTGTCATTTGGAGTTGCAAAAGCTTGATAATGGTACATTTCTGGGAAGAACGTTTTTTCTGTTATTTTAACTATAACATACCTGTGATTTTCAGAAACTTTAGTTAGCAGTAAAAGGATATACTGTGTATTTCAAGTAGCAAAGAAGATGAATGTCTGCTTTAAGTTCAAAATGTAACTATCTTGAGAGGCAGAAAGGATGAGGTGCTTAAGGGAAGTAGAGCAGTCAGCAACAGCAATCTGGAAAGAGAAACATTGGAAGAGTTGTGAAGGAAGGTGAAGCGGAAAAAGAGCAGAAACATAAATTAAGAATGATAGAAGTGTATGAAGTAGTGGACTGCCAACTTGGCAGGATTTAAATCAGACCAGGTAGTCAAAAGGGTCAGGCAGGAGACCATGGCTTTTGTCACATGCCTTCCAGAAGCCAAAGTAGCTTGGAGGCAGCTTCGTTAATGCACTGCAGGAAAAGCATAGATCTACCAGGGGGCCTAATTGCAGCCTTCCAGTACCCGAAGGGAGCCTACAAGAAAGATGGAGAGAGACTATTTACAAAGGCATATAGTGAGAGGACAAGGGGATCTGGCTTCAAGCTGAAAGACAGTAGGTTTAGATTAGATATAAGGAAGAAATTCTTTACTGTGGGGGTGGTGAGGCACTGGAACAGATCGCCCAGATGTATGCCCCATCCATGGAAATGGTCAAGGCCAGGTTGGATGGGGCTTTGAGCAGCCTGGCTTAGTGGAGAGTGTCTCTGTTCGTAGCAGGAGGGGTGGAACTAGATGATCTTTAATGTTCCTTCCAACCCAAACCGTTCTATGATTCTACCCAAGGAAACACACAGAAGCTTGGAAAACACAGCTCTTGCCTATTCTTCCTTGCAAGGCTGATGTATGGAGCTATTATCCAGGCCACTTCTTGTGTGCTATTTGGTGTTGATGCATACAGTAATGATGGTGGAAAGAGGAAGCATGCAGAGGAGGGCAACCACATACAGCTGGGCCTACGTGGCATAATAGGCCGTCCTTCAGTTATCAGCAGAACCTGCACTGGGGATGATATCAAGTGTCCCAAGCCCCACAGAAGTGATTATTCTCCTGTATTCAGCGCTGGTGATGCCACACCTCGAGTCCTGTGTCCAGTTCTGGGTCCTTCAATTCAGGACAGACATTGAGATGCTGGAGCAAGTCCAGAGATGGGCAAGAAAGCTGGTGAAGGGTCTGGAGCTCTTATGAGGAGCAGCTGAGGGAGCTGGGGGTGTTTAGCCTGGAGGAGGCTCAGGGGAGACCTTATCACTCTCTACAACTCCCTGAAAGGAGGGTGTAGCCAGGTGGGGGTCATCTCTTCTCCCAGGCAACCGGCAATAGGACAAGAGGACATTGTCTCAAGATGCACCAATGAAGGTTCAGGATGGACATTAGGAGGAGTTTCTTCACAGAAAGGGTGATTAGACATTGGAATGGGCTGCCTGGGGAGGTGGTGGCATCACTGTCCCTGGAGGTGTGTAAGCAAAGACTGGACGTGGCACTGAGTGCCATGGTTTAGTTGACATGGTGGTGTTCAGTCATAGGTTGGACTCGGTGATCTCAGAGGTCTCTTCCAACCTAACTGTGTCTGTGACTCTGTGAAGGCAGCCGCTCGGCACTGCCTCAGCCTCTCAGAGGACCCACTAGGCCGGGACGGCGGTGACGGCAGGACGGCTGAGCATGCCCTGATTTAGTGGGCAGTTTCCCCGGGGGCCTGTGCAGTTCTGGCCGAGCCAGAGAGCGAGAATCCCCGCACCGGGGTCCGAATGCCCGCGCCCCGCCGGCCCGCGCGGGGCCGCCGCCCTCCCC
>VZTI01002070.1:4163927-4240016 GCA_013397865.1 Struthidea cinerea | reverse complement strand
GCCCCGCCGTCGGATGCGGATGATCCGCGGCGGTAAAAGATGGAGGGGGTGACGCTGAGCGAGGCGGAGCAGCGCTACTACTGCGACCTCTTCTCCTACTGCGACACCGAGAGCACCAAGAAGGTGGCGTCCAACGGGCGCGTCCTGGAGCTCTTCCGCGCCGCGCAGCTGCCCAACGACGTGGTCATGCAGGTACAGCCGCCGCCGTGGGGCCCCCGGGGGTCGGCGGGCCCGGGCACCGCCCCGCCGTGCCGAGATGGCCCCGTCCCGGCCCTTCCCCTCCGCCCGGCCCGCAGCCCTTGGGCGGGGGTCGTCCCGCCGGCAGGGACTCGGGGATCACAGAATCGTTAGGGTTGGAAGGGACCTCTCGAGATCATCTCGTACAGCCCCCTGCCGAGGCTGGGTCACCCAGAGCAGGTGACACAGGAACGCGTCCAGGTGGGGTTTCAATGTCTCCAGAAAGAGACTTCGCGACCTCCCTGGCCAGCCTCTTCCAGTGCTCTGCCGCCCTCAGTGTAAGGAAGCTCCTCGTCATGTTGAGGTGAAACTTATTGTGATTTAGTTTATGGCCATTGCTCCTCATCGTGTCGCTGGGTACCACTGAAAAGACTCTGGCACCATCCCCTCAACCCCCACCTTTGAGATATTTATATGCATTAATGAGATCCTGTCTCAATCTTGTCTAGACTAAACAGACTCAGCTCTGTCAGTCTGTCCTGATCAGAGCGCTCCAGACCCCTGACCATCTTTGTGTCCCTCCGCTGGACTCCTCTCTGTTAGCTCCTAGCCATTCTTGTACTGAGGAGGCCAGGACTGGACACCGCAGAGCTGCCTACACAGAGGAGGGAGCTATTGTCTGGCCGGCCACCTGAGCCCCTCCGGCTGCAAGGGAAGGGCGGGGGGCACAGCGAGTTCTGCGCCATGCATCCTGTGCCAGCCCCCCTCCCCTTATGGACCTCCGGCTGCAGGGCTGGGAAGGGGTTCGTGGTATCCCTGCTGGCAGCGTCCAGCAACTGGTAGGAAACTATTCCGTGCCGACAGAGGCCATCCGCAGCGTGAGAACCCCGGAATGTTTTGGGGGGGGCGGGTGAGATTGTCCCCACAATCTGCTGATGAAGAGCAGCACAGAAGGAAATCTGGGTTTGCGTCTTTGGGAGCTACTGACACTGGTCCACTTCGCCTAAGCCATGCAGTCTTTTTCGGACGTCACTTGCCGGCAGGAGTTAACTTACCTGTAGTCATCCAAACGTTTCTAACAACGAAAAATGTGGTGTTAGGACTGACGCGGGCCCGTACTTGCAATATGTATGTGCACAGTTTTAGCACTGCCTTGGCCAAGTTACGTCTAAAAGATGTAGCAGTATTGCAGAACTGCCTGTGTAGGAAAGGGAAAGTCTGCTTTGCCGTGTGTATGTGATTATTTGAGGAACGTATTCCCAGTGAACCATTCTTATGAACAGCTATTAGTAATAATACGCTGCTTCTGCAGTTCCCTCTGTCATTGTTCAGTGCTTTAAAGTTTACGTAGTCTTTTAAGCTACTGTGGGTAAAGCTGTATTTAGAAAGCTGTGCCGCGTTTTATGCGGTTTCATCCTCAGCCTAGTGAGATAAGCAGCCCTTTTAACAAAGTATTAAACTTACTGTTGCTGGAAACACAAATTGCAGGGTACTGAAATTCAGTGCCAGGAGAATACTTACTTAGTAGGGTTACTGTTGGTGTGTTTTGGGCCTCCCAACTTGGTTAGCTGAAATGAATTTAAGACGCAATGAAGTGGAAGAGGGCTGAATAAGAAATGGTTCTTCCTGGTAAAACCAGTAATCTCTTATTTGATGACTTGCTGGACTGGACTTAATGGTAAGAGAGTCTGCATGCTCAGTATTATGAGTAAGATTTCTCAAGGGCCACCCACTGCTGCTTTTTGTGTGTGGCCAACCAATTTCAGCAAAATCATCCCAGGGAAAGTGAATGTTTACATCTTTGCTGTAAATAAAAATTTCTTTTACATAAAACTTGTCTGGATCAGTGTATAGTAAGCTAGTGCTAGAGACTTTTTTAATGCAGGAATTTAGTGCCAGAACTTGGAAAGACCTGGAATTTTGAACACAAGTGTCCACAGATTATAGCCTTATCTTTTGCAGAGGAGGTCAGATATTTTCCTGCAAAGTAGACTGCATCTGAAGAAGAGAGACTACTCGGGCGTCATTCCATGGGTCCTAAATAAATTAACTCAAGAAGCAGACCTGTCTTATCATTGTAGTGATCTCAAGGAGAGCCTTGCAGTTAAAATGGCAAACAAGATACTAGATTGCCTGAGGAATGAGACTGTAAATAGTACAAAGAAAGTTGAAATGCCCTTAGAAGTTTGACCCATTATGAGTATCTTGTGCAATCACAGTTGGTCACCTGTAAAGCACCTTGTACCTCGAAAAGAATTTAGTTGTCTAGCTATTTTATGTTCTTCTTAAAGTATGGCTCTATCCCAGGTTAACACAGGCATGAATATATTGGATTGGGGTTCTTCAAAGAGAAAACACATTTGATGCTTTGGAAACTGAGACTGTGTAACTTAAACCTCAAGATGAAATAGCTTAAAAAATAAAAAAACCTTGTGAAGGAGATGGATTTTTTTTTTTTTTTTTGACCACATGGGTGCTGTGTTGTTACCTGTTCATTTGAAGCACCTGATGCTTGTGGGGAAATGAGCTTGATTCAGTTACCCAATCCTTACATAATCCTGGAATGCAAGTACAGTACTGGTCACATGAATGCTAAGTAAGTTTGTAGGTGTGCAAAACATAGCAGAAAACTGTCGCTCTTCAAGCTCAAGGGGACCAAGTAGTCCTGAGGAACTACCTTGAAGTTTTTCCTCTTCAATACTGCAGGTTGGTAGGTACCTTTGAATAGTTCAGAACTGATCCCATTGGAAATGAAAATGTCTGTCAGTTGCATTTTTTGACTTGTAACTTGTTTTACTTGCAATCTGTTGTCTAAAGGCTGGATATACGTGCAGCCTTTTTTACAAGAGTTACGTCCTTGTGAGAGATCTGTGTCACAGGAGCAAAAGTTATTACGTGTGTCTCGTTGTTCCTAATCAATTGCATTTCTCCCTCTGAGGGACGCTGTCAGCTGCCTGTTAAGTGAGAATAAATGAACATATAGAAGACTGAACCAGTTTAGTCACAGAAAATATACAGGTGTTGTATACAAAGCTGCAGCATCCTGGAAAAGAAAAGCTAGATGTCCATTTTGTACACATCTACAAAAGGACAGCTTTATTATCAGAGTAAAGATACCACACCAAAGATGCATGTGTGACTTTCCATTTAATATATAATAATATAATAGAGACACCAGTCTCTATTGACCCACGTTTCTTCTTTTTTATGCACATCTCTGAAATGAGCATTAAGGTAGAAGACTTGCATAAAAGAGCGAATAAAAGTACGTGTGTTGGGGTAAGAAGTGCAACTACTTCACGACAGTTATGAGTCTTCAGATCGCTCTCAGGGTGTGGTTTCACATTGCAGCTGACAAATATCTAATGGTGAGGTGAAGAAGGTGGTTCTGTCTTCCCTCAGCCATGTGTTCCTTCTCCTTGCAAAGACACTTGTGCCTGTCCAATGCTGTTGTACACTGGCATCAGAGACTATGTAGGCAGAAAATTAAATCACAGCTTTTTGTTGGTTATAACTCTGTATCAGGTGATAGGGGGGTTGAATGAATGTCACTGCTAGCACAAGAAGGGAGGCAGAAAAACTCTTTGAGAGACAGGAAGTAGAGAACTTTCTTTGTTCTAGAGCGGCTGGGTATTTTAGTTATGACCTGGCTTGGGATTTGTGGTAGCTTAAACCATTGGAAGATGGAGCTGGCTCTGACTTTCCTTTGAACAGACAGTGAGCTGTCCATGGAGCTTGTTCAGCCAAAAGTTAGAAGGTTTTGTCAAATTTAATTTTCACTTGCCTCAGCTTCTGGCTCAGTTGCATGTGCATTGGTGTTTGTGTGTGCAACTAGTGTGACACAGCACAAATGATCCTGAGGACCTGTCACCCACTGTATTTATGCACTTCAGAAGCTTCCCTTTGCTAGAGTTCCAGCTTGGTCCTGTGCGCTGAATGTTAGCTGGGATTCATTATGTGCCCTCCTAGGGCGTATCTTCTACGTTATCTTCATACAAAAGAAATGTAATTGCCTGTTCTGGAGTGGCTGCACAGAGGAGTGTGCTCAGGAAATTGGCTTCAAAGGCATATTTCACATCTGACCTAAAATGCTCATGTGTGTATGCTAATAAAGTCAGTTTTTGGTGTCTCTGAACTGGTGGTGAAATTGCTTGTAAAAGATACGGTTAGCCAAAAAATTATTGTGAAAGTCATTACTTGTGCATGGAATGAATATAGTAACTGTTCCATTTGTTTGATTGGTAGAGTTCTTATTTAGGTGAGTTAATCATAGAATGTTTTCTGAATTTATGCTCTTGATTATGAATCACAGAAACTTCACCAGACAAGAAGCAAGTCAGTGGTGCGTATGATACTCATCTGAAATTAATGAGTCAAAGCATCTTGCTTTAAAATACAACATTACTATAAAAGTACAAACGTGTGAGTATTGGCATGTATTTTCTCTAAAATGAATGAACTGTTATCTTCAGTGCTGGCATTGTGCAACAATGTTACCTGACTTCTAATTTAGTATTAGAAAGTCTTTGAAATGACAGATGAATCAAACAATTATGCCCAGTTACTTAATTACAGTAGGCTTCCATTAGTCCAGTGAAAACCTAGTGTAAAGCTGGTTTTGGCTCTTGTTAGCCACTTTCAAGCTTTTTGTTTGTTTTTAAGGAGTCTTTACATACAGATTAGTTGTGCTTTTTCTTGTTTCATTGAAGGAAAAAATTACTCTCTGGTTGTCTACCTCAACTCCCTGTCAAAGTTTGCTGCCCTCGCATCAGAAGTTGCAAGAAAATGCATACCCGTGATGTGGCTGCTTTGTTGAGAAGTCCAGACTGAGCTGCAGGCATATGCTGCCTTCTGTTGTTCTTGGGGTGGTAGTTTTTGGCAAATAGAGGGAACAGAAGATGCAATGCTGTTTCCTCAAATTCCAGAGCTCATCTGCTGACGGACAGCAGAGTTATAAATGGAATTACAATCCATAGGCAGAACATGGCAAAATGAAATTGCAGCTTCTTGATTTAAAATGTTGGGTTCTTTGTTGGAAAATGGATGTAGAGAGAAAAGGATCTAAGAAAATAACAGCTTGTTCACAATTATTTTATTGTTGCAGTTACTGTTTCAGTGAATTGTCCTACAGAAAGCCTACCTGTTTGTCAAATCAGTAGTGTCTACTAAATGCAGACTTTGAATGGAAGCTGAGCCAGGGCATGCTTAGGATAGCCTGTGTGGTAGGGACATGCAGAAGAAGACTCAAACTCATTCTGGTTAATTTTCTGAATTTATTATCCTTTCAGAACTGATGGGGTAAGAAATTAGAATTCCTTATACATGGCAAATGTCATGCCTTCCCTTCAGTCATATGAATTTGGACTATATTTAAAAGTGCTTTATCTAAACATTTTTAGATCTTTAAAAAATGTAAGCTGTGTAAAAAGCTTTCTTCTCCTGATGCTGACCTACAACTAGTCTGCAACAAGCCCAAATTAAAAAAAAAATCATTTTACTTAATCCAACTCATACATTTTGTTTGGGTTTTTTATTATTTTAAACCTTATATGAAAAAGTCACATAGAAAAGATTTTAAATTAGTTTAGATTTCTTCTGAGGCAATATTAGCAACAGGTCATTATCAAGGTATTCTTCCAGTGTAGATACTTCTAACTATAGCAATTTTCTTACTAATCTGTAGTATTTTTTAGCCTGAGTACCATAAACTTGATGAATCTGTAGACTTTTGGTTATAATCTTAGGTAATTTACATATAATTTTAATATATTCCTATATTTTAATACAAAATATGTTTTTGTGCATATATTATGCTGTATCCCAGTCCTCATTTAGTAAACAAGAGTTGTTAAAAACCTGTTGTAAATAGGAACAGTGTCTGGATCTGCAGTTAAAAATATCTGATTTGTGCATCACCTATTTTTTTTCCTTCAAATGTCACTGTAATAGAGTATTCTCCTCTCAGCTGAGCAGTAGGTTAGCTTTGATTCCCTGTATTGATGAGATACGTAAGAGTGTACTTTCTGTTAGTGCCAGGACTTGCTTTTAGTCTGCTGTTTATCCTGTGAATTGTGCTTTGAGCTTCTGCAGAATTCTGGTAAAAATGTTTGTTTTAGTGGTGTTACTGTCACAGAGACTATAGTGGGCTGAAAATTAATTTCTTTTTACTGTAAATTAGTTGGAGTTGTCTCATATCTAAGCAGCATTTAGGAAGAGAACAGTCATTGTTTTTGAAACAAAAGGCAGGAAGTTAATGGCAAAACTTTAGGATTTTAGATTGTCTATTAGACTTATATTTGTTTTTAGTGGATTTCTTGGTGTAATTGGTTTTGAGCCTTTGAAATTGACTGGTATTCATACTGTACAGTCACTTACATGGTAAATAATTCCTTCATAATTCTGTATGCCAACACAGCACTCAGATAATTTCAAGTATCACAGCTCAGCTCTGTTTGAAAACAGTTTATTCTTTTCTTTTTAAACATGCTGTCAGATGACAGCAGGGGTGATTAATTTCCTTTCTGACATGACTGGATAGAATTCTATAATCGGAAATATCAGGGCCTTTGGCAAAGTCTTAGAATCAAGTTGGCTGTACAAAATTATGGATTGTAAATTTGATCTTTTACTGGTAAAAGTGATTCTTCTGTAGTAGAAGTTTTAAGTACTTTACTGACTGTGAAAAAGGGCAAACACGCCTTCATCTTAGTCTAATCTTCAGTAAATGTTACTGCAGATACTGTGAAATTACAGGACTTTGCTGGCAGTCTCTATGACTTTTCAATTGTATTTACTAGCTTTCAAAAAAATAGTCCTTGTGGACAAGTTTCCTACCTATTAGGTCACAAATATTTGCTGTTTTGATTAGTCCTTCTTGTAGAATTCCTAGACATCAAATTGGAGTTCTGCCCTTCGTTTAAATGAGTTTGAAGTCAGAAGTGAGTGTGGGAGAAATATGTTGACTATCAGATTTTTCTCACTGGAGTTCCAATAATGATTAATGTAAGAATATATTTCCCTCTTATTCTCTTTCCTTTAGCATTTCTGTTGACCATAAGGATATTCTGAGGCCAGCAATGTCATTCTTTCTAAATTAATGTACCAAGTTGGTGATCATGTTCATGACTTGCTTGTTTTTCCACCTGGGGTTAGTGTCTGAAGAGTTAAATTATCCCTACACTTGTTATACAAAAAATACAACATAATTTAGGCATGTCTGACTGTGTATAAGAACTGTGTTTTGATAGGTTAAAAGACTTGGAAAAGATGACAGTCTGACCTGAATTTCTGGAATGATTGACTTCTGACGTCTAAAATGCTTCTTAAGTATGGTAACAGAGCAATGAGTAGGCTCAGTTTGGAATATATCTTTCAACTTCAGTAATCCCAGAAAAGGGTGACCAGGACTGAGCTGTGTAAAATTTAGCATTAGGTGCTGACATACTCCTGCTGCAGACTAGTAGTTGGGAATTTTGTAGAAAAGTCTGTTATTATTACAATAGTGTGAGTGACTTGTTTTTTCTGTTTTGAAGCATCTTAAATAATTTAAGACCTAATGTTAACAGTGGAGTCTCAAGTGTAGTTGTGTAAATGTGCAGTTTTTAGAACTTCAACCAAGGTTTGTTTAAACTTTCATAGACACATCATTAAGGCTTCTTGGCCTCAGTGGGAGGAGGAGAGCAGTGCAAAGCTAAGTAACTAATTGACACTGCTCAGATTGATGCTCAGAGGGAAAAAGATTGGGATGGGAAATGAGTGTGAAGTAATAGACACAGTAGCTTCAGGTAAACTTACATGGATGTGCTCAGGAATAACAGGAACAGACCAGAACAGTCCTATTTGTCCAGGCCACAGGATGACCACTAATTCTGGGATCAGAGAATGTCTTAATCTTCATTTCACATTAGCAAAAAAAGCCAGAGGCTTGTGTTGATTCTTTGGAGTTTTTCTTTGTTAGCATTGTTCTGGCATAGTAGTGTGGAAGGTGATGTGTGGGGAAAATGTTAAAACTGAAAAAGAGAGCGAATAATTATTAGCAAAGAATATCAGTCATTGGAATGCTTCAGTTATAGAGGAGGTCTGAAAAGAAAGAAAATGTCTGTATAAATGCTCCTCTCTTCAGCATTTAGTATTATGGGAAAAATACTCAACTTAATTCTACATGGTAGGAGTATCCACAATTAGAATATCTGTGAAGTATCTCTCCAGTGCCTGCTGAAGCTAGATGCTTTCTTGATAATTACATGCAAGTAGTTCCATTCATTTGTTTATGCTGTGGGAGATAAATTGCATTTTGAAGATTGGTAGAGCTTCAGAAGTTGTTTACTCACATGAACTTCAACCATAAGAACAAGCAAACAACACACAAAGTAAGGGCAAACTTGGTTAGTCTTCATAAGTGTTCAGCTGGACTTTTAATTATTGCAAGAATAAGACCAAGTGCCTCAAAAGATTACAGATGAAGAATGTCATTCTGTGTGTGCCAGCTGGGGCTTGTTTGCTATTTCTGCTTCAGGGTTTGCTTGTCAAAAACATAAACTGCAAACCTAAAAACAAGTTCTAGATATCTGATGTTGACCAGTGAGAGATGTATGCTCTAAGATTCATTGCAGTTTGTTCATAAAAATCTGTGCTTTTTCTATTGTATATAAAACCTGTGAGTAAATAACTTCTGAAGCTCTGCTGAGGTGTTTGTTGGTTGTACATTAGACAGATTCAGTTTAATAAAAGAGAAAATAACTAACACAGTAACTTTGTGTTGGCGTACTGAGTGGAGTAATCACACTGTGTGACCGGGCAGATGAGCAGCGGTTGGTGCTCAGGAATGGGGAACTGCAGTTGAGAGCGGCGGGGGGAAGGAGCTATTTAAGTTAAGCAGTAATGTAAAATTACTTAGTCTGAGAACACAGGTATGTGGAATATCTCATTTTCAAAGAGCCTCTCTTTATGCATCAAAAATTAGAAATGGTTCATGTAGTTCCCCAGGCTGTCTTTTGCTGCTTCAGGTTTTTTTTTTTTTTAATTTCCAGTTCTTCTGGCTGCTTTATTACCATTTCTGCTTGTAATGTGTCTTTCTCATGAACACCTACTCTGCCAGAAAAACAGCAGTAGATAAAGTCTTAATACAAGCAAAGAACAACTCTGCCTTGAGGTCTTCCAGGTGCGACTTTTTACTTGTGAGGATGGTAGTTGCTTTCTAAGTGAGTGTTCATCTGGCTGTCTGTATTTTCCTTTGTTGGTGCTATTGAACATGTCAGAAGGGTGTACAATTCTTTATTCTGCCCTCTTTTTGAGGGTATTTGACAATCTTTGAGTTGTAATCAAGTAGGACAGCCTATTACTCTAGATACTTGGAGAAGTGGTCCCTCTAAGGATCTTGTAGTTGTATGTAGAGTGCATCTGCCTCATCGTTGTGGATTGATGGGTGGTGGTTGCCATGTACTCCCACATCAGAAGGGAATTGCTGACCTCTGGAGAGCTGTGGAGCTCTTCATGAGGTTCTGCAGGTAAGATTCATGTGTAGAGCTTGAAACAGCTTTTGCAGAAGTGTAAGACCAGAAACTTTGATTGCAAATGGAAACGTCAGAAAAGCTACTACTGCATTAGGAAGTGTCTTTAATAAATGAGGCTAATCCACTGTGAAACTACGTGCTACCAGGAACAACGAGAGGTGTTGCAGACCACGTTTCGAATGGGTTGAGGTCAGGAATTACCTAAAGTATAACTGGTTCAAAAAGCACTACTAGTAATAAAAGTTCTGTGAGGTTTTTGTGTGTGTGGTGTTCAGCATATTCACTTGTTAAGAATTTATTATCTGTCATAAATCAGAGTTTTAAATTTCCAGTGCTTTTTGCTGCTTTTCTATTAACAAAGTGAAAGCATGACTCCAAATCTGGCAACCCTTACTCAGGGAGTGGGCATGCTTGTAAAACAGGCCCCGAAGTACAGGGGCAGAATAATTCTTCTGAGCCTTAAAATACTGGGTCATTTTTTGAACAGCTAATTATTTCTGATGTGATTCATTCTGAAATTTCATTTAACTGAAACAGATGTATGTTTGACCCTGAAATGACCTGTGGAATGGGAAATTTCAGTTTTAAGTGTCTATAGAGAATTAATTGTCCAAGCTGATGAGTAGCTTTTTCTTCCCAAAGGCATTTTAGCAGTCTGCTTCCAGGAGCAGTGGAAGTGTGGAGCTGTGCAGTGTGAAAATCAAGGGCACAGAAGTATTAGGAGAAGCTCAGACAGTAAGAAACTCTAAATAGTTCACTGCCAGAGAGCGTGTGTTGTCTTGGAAGTCCTCTAGCGCTATTGGTTTTATTTCTTTCAAAGCCTGTGTTCTGAAGCCAGTTTTGTGATATTGACTGAGATGCATCTTCATGGAATGATCACTAAAACCTTACTATTTGTTATGCAACAAAGAGCAGCAATGTCCTAAATATACTCTGTGCCTTGGAATTCTTAGTATCAACTGATTAACTATATTTACTACAATGCCTAAGTACCTAATAAGATAAATGTATATATTAGAGGTAATTTTGCACTTGCTGTTCAGCACATGAACATTTTCTGCTTCACACTGCCTGAATATTAAATATAGCAGTATTTGTTTTCCTTCATAGATGCATTTTGCAAATGATCTTTGGATAGGTGTAAGACTGTTTAAATGTTTGCAATGTGCTGAAACATAGAATTCAGAGCAATACTTGGACTGTTTCTTTTAGTGGCCTTCCTTTTTTTGTCCTGTCTACAATTGGTTTTTTTATTTGTGTCCCACCTTGTGCCAAGCTTTGTGGAGCCATGTGGAGAACTGGGTCAGAGACGGCTTGGTTAAAAATAACTCATCAAAAGAAGGATCTTTGTAAGTTCTCTGTCTTGTTCCTGTTGCACAGTGCTGTCAACAACTGTTGCATCTGAGAAGCTACCTGTCAAGTGAGATTTTTGAAGAGAAGTTAAAAATTCTAACTAGTATTAGCAGACTAATCGGTATTGCTTTGTCCAGTTGACAATAGGCGAGAGACTGTAGTTGGAAAACTGTGCCATGCTGTGGTCAGCAATTAGTGAGGTAGATTGGGATAAATGAAGTGACAGGAGTCAATCTAACAGCAGATGCAGAATTACATGATTTGAAGGTAATGAATTGAGAGGAAAGAAAATAATTCAAGCTAGGAAAAAACAAATGAAAGGGATTTTCATAGTTCTTCGGTGTGCAGTGATGGTCACGGGTTTTTTTCTGCTACAACAGCAATGATTAGGAAGCGTTTTTTCAACTTATGTTATACATCCTTGAATTACATTCCACTGTAGAGATGTGGCTAATTTTTGTTATAGCTGAGGTGAGTGGATTACATGACTTCAGGAGAGCACCATTGTAGGACAGTGTGTTCTAGTACCCAGTTTGAGGTTGTATTCCAATAAACTTTTAAATTGGAAAACATTCTGTCATGTGTTTTAAGTTTGCAAAGAGCAAGAGAGAATTCTCATCAATGAATTGCTGTGTATGAGATATAGAAATAACATTGTTGATATGATAATTTTTAAATTTTAAACTGTGAATTAAAATCAATCCATAATCAGTTACATTTTTATTAACTAACAAAACGGAATGAAGTTATTGTATTTAATTTTTTATCTTTTTTGGTATCTGAAAGAAACAACTTTTTAAAATGTAATTCTTGTTTTTCATTTGAAGGTTATTGTGAATATGCACAATAAAACTCAAAATCATTTTCTAAATATTGAAGCACAAGTATGTTCATATGGTTTGGTTTAACTCAAGTTTGTATTGAATATTGTATAATGAACGTGAAAGCTTGTTTCATATTTCTGGTGCGTGATTTACATGGTATTGTTCATGGTGATTGTTTAATTTAAACATAAGACAAAACTTTGTTACTGTAAAGGTGATCACTCACTTAAAGAGGTTGTCTAGAAAGGTTGCAGAGTCTCCCTACTTGTATATACTCAAAATCCCAACTGGACACAGTCCAAAGCAACCTGCTGAGCCTGCTTTCAGCAGGGGGAGTGGAGCAAATGATCTCCAGAGGACCTTTCCAAGTTCAACTATTCTGTGATTCTATGTAGGGTTTCTTTGTGTTTAACAATTTTCATGTTTATTTTCTTGGTGTAAGACTTTTTAATCAATGCTGTCCTAGTTTGGATGAGATGATACAAAAGGTCCTCCTCTGAGTTTGTTCACTCCCCCTCCCGTTAGCACACACCGTGTGTGTTGTAACTTCCAGCCTGCAAAAGTTGTCTTCAGGTCTTGCCTCTTGCCACTCTCTGGTATGGAACAGTAGGTACTTCAGTAACTCTCTCCAAGCAGATGAAATATTTTTATCTTCACTGTGTAGGTGGCATGCACATTGCTTCATTTATTGTTTTAGCATTGAAGTCATCCCTGTTTAAATACTGTTGTAGTTTTGCATGAATAATATTTACAGATAATGGGCTTGATTTGCCTTGTAGAAGAACCTGGGGGCAGGGAGACTGTGATATTCTGGAAGACTCTCCCAGAGAGATTTTCTAAGTTCTGGGAAGTGTGTTTCACTGCATTTGATAGAGATATGGTTTGTTCCACTTCACCTGGAATTTGTAAAGGTTCACAAGCCTCTCCAAGTTCAAGGGTCTGTTATTTGAAACCTTTAAGGGTTCTAGAAGGTATCTGCTTGAAACTGTGCCCTTTGACAACATACTACTTCCCAGCCGTGTCTGGTTTGTGCCAACTCCTGGTATTTCTGATGCTGTTATTACATCTTTGCGGTATGATGACTGAGCATGCAGTTTTATAATTTACAGCTACTTCACAGAGGTGTGTTTTTGTGGGTTGGTTGGTTGTTTGTTTGGGGGTTCTTTGGTGGTTTTTGTATCAAGGGCTTCCAACAATTCTGGAGCTTCACAGAGATGCTGGCCTTATTCTAGTTAATTGCAGTAGTGTGACCTCAGGTTCTTCATATCTAAGGAGATTAAAACTGTTGTGAAGCATTTTGTCTTGAAGATGGCTCTGCATTCCTTGAAGAATTTAGGGAAATTCCTTATCCTCTATCTTCTCAAGCAGATGAAAGCCCTAAACATAAATCTCAGAGAAGCAATCCTTTGATAATTTTTAATTATTATTTCCCCCTTCAGTATAGCTTATTACGTGTTGCATGTTTAAATTCTGCTTCAAGGGAATTCCAGGTACACTGTTTTGAGTATGTTTGAGCATGCTGTCGCTCAGCAGAGGAGTTTGCGCTAGATGTTTGCATCTAATGACTTTACTCAACCTTCAGTCATGTTTCTAATTATATTCTGTATTTGAAACAGAGGACTCCCTTAGTGGATTTGGTGCCTACTTGTTCAGCAGCAGAAGAGCATTCTTTTTTGGGGGGTGGGGGGCAAGGGAGGTGTTGTTCGGGTTTTTTTTGTATCCTTAGCTTTTTGCTTTTCTTGATACTTATATCTGGTGTATTTATATGTATTTACTTTGAATTCATGCTTGCCTTTCCTTTCTGATACTTACCTGTCACAGTAGCTTAATTATTAATTCGGTTTTTAACTGAAGTTTTTTCTGTCTGGCAGCGCTGACAAGATCCAAAAGAAGGTAGTTTGTAGTTGAGCAGTGGCTTCGAAATTGCACAAAGCCATTACTGCCTAATGATTCCATAAGCTCAAAATGCCCATATCATTGCTTCTTTTCGTAAGACCCAGGAGAGTCTGGTTAACTCATCTGTTGGTGCTAGGCCACTGAATCCACAAACTTTTTCTATTTTGGGTGTAGTCAAGTGTGTGGGTGTTCCATCAGTTTTCCAGCATACAGTGCTTTAAAAAAAGGAGTTGCTTTTGCTGTCACACTGGTTTTGATTGCTAGCTGTCTCTTGAATCTCCGCTGCTTTAGCTCTGCTAGTTATTTAGACTCAGTATAATTATTTTGGCATTAGGTTGAGTAAAGGTTTAGATGTTGATGCCTCAGTTTTTATTTGAATTGTCATCTGTCAATTTACACTGTCACTTTTTTCCTGGTGGCACTTTTTGTAGTCCAGTCAGCCTGTTGAAATTAGTGTATTGCATTCAACTGTATTGAATTATTTTTTTGTTTGATGGATTTTGGAAAATGCTCTGTTATCCCCTGACTTCTCTCCAGACATCGTGCTGCAGAAATACTTCAGTGGGGAAATACGAATAACAGAGGAGCTATGGGACAATGTGTGAAGTGTGATGCAGACACAGACAACTGATTTAATGCAGTAGTTTTTGTCCAGCAGGATTTGAGCTGCATGTACAGCCCTAGACCTGCTGATCCTCTTGGGACTTTTTTGGAACTGACTGTTTGTCAACTTCCCACACTTTCCTTTGACAGGTTTTACCTCAGCTTATTTTCATGAGGTTCCAGAATCCTGGTGCATGGCAAGGAGATACCCAAGTAGTTTTTCGTTGAGCCTGTATCTAGCTCAGCTGTGGTTGATAAATTCATCTGGATCACTGGATATAGTTAGTGAAATCTGTTTTCTGATCCAGTGGTGCTGAAGCACACAGGCTAACAGCTTGTGCATCGGGTGGCTCAGTTACTGCTATGTGAAAATGCAGTTCACTTCTTCAGCTGGAACTTGCCTGCAAGCAGGGCTCCTCTGCACTCAGAACCGTGTCCTCTGAAAGCTGGGAAACCTTTCAGGACAACTTTCTCTAAGTCCAGTAGTACATCCCAGTAGTTAAGAAAATGAGCAGATGTGACAAGAGACCAGGTTTTCCAACAAGGGGACATGTCTGAGCTCAGGTGGGAAGGGTGAGGACAGAAATTAATGCCTGAGATTCTCTGCACTGATATTCATAAGCAAAGTCTCATGGACTTTTGTGCCTGAGATGAGATTGAAGGAGAGAAACTAGTAGTATTACAAAAAGGTGATGGGTCTCTAGAGAAATATCAGATCCATGGGATTACATGGGATCCTTCTGAGCATGTTGAGAGAGCTAGCTAATGTTGTGAGCCATCTTTCTCTTCCAATAGTTGTGGAGATCAGGGTTAGGTCTCAATGACTGGAGAAAAATGTTGCAGTCATCTTCAGGAGTGTAAAGGAATATTTATTTGGGGCACTGCAAACTGCTGCTGCGGTTTGGTCCCTGAGGAATTGTGGAGCCAGTTTGCTTAGAAGCCATTTCTAGGCATATGAATTTGAAAACAGTAATTAGGATTACCAAGAGTACTTGTCCACCAGATTGTCTGGAACTGTGGTTGAGGAGAGAGAAGCAGTGGTGCCATCTATCTTGACTTCAACAAGGGTTTCACTGTGGTGCTCCAAGAGCATCCTTGTGTCTCATTTGGAATACTGCGGTCTAGATGAGACTGCTCAGTAGGTAAAAAGGAAGTCTGGATCATTTATCTCTGAGAGTCTGATTGGCACAATGACCTGGCAGAAGCTGGCATGCCCTTCAGTAAGATTGCAGGTCGTCATTGTGGAGGAGGATGCAGTCAGTTATGTTTGAAAACATGGCATGCTACTCTGAAATGTATGAAATCTGTATAGCAGTTGTGTTTAAAATTTCTTTCTGTAAGTAACTGTGTTTCATTTCAGATTATGGAGCTCTGTGGTGCAACAAGACTTGGCTATTTCGGAAGAAGTCAATTTTACATTGCTTTGAAACTTGTTGCTGTGGCCCAATCCGGTCTCCCTCTGAGAGTGGAAAGCTTAAATACAGGTAAATGACAGGATCGGGGAAGTGGGGATTGAGTTGCTGACTGCAATTATTGGTAGTTGGCTCACAGATTCTTACAGAGTAACATTGTAAATTAGTGTGATATGTCTTTTTATACATGTTGCTAATTTTAAAATGCAGAGAGACTGAGAGAGTGTTTTCTTACTGTGCAGTAAATATGAGTTGAAATAAGTACTGAATAACTATTGCATTCACCATGGGAATAAGGAACAACTTGTACCTACTACGTAGGACCGAGTTAATTCTATAGATTACTGATGTGAGAAATTGTGTGCTGTGTCCTCTGAATAAAGTACTAAGAGGAGTAATGTAAACTGGAAGAAGAATGCAGCATTTGCAGGCTTTTGTAGTTGCTGGGTTTCTGAAGCCTTGATTGTGGCAAATGGAAGGTTATTTTTTCTAACATTTTAGAAAAAATCTAAAGATTTTTTCTTTATCTTTACATGTCTTTGCACTTGGTTTGACAGTTTTTTCCCTTCTTAGAGCAGATATGAAGATTAGTTTAAGATTTTTTCCTAGTGAAAAACCTGAGCTGTAAAAAATCTTTGAAGTCTGTAATGAGCCAAATCACCTGTTACCCTACTTTTCAAAGGTCAGCTGTGGTGTGGGTGGTGAAATAGAAACAGGAGAAAGACATATTCTAGGAAGATGGTTTAGAGCAGCAGGAGGAGCTTTGATGTGAGGCCCTCCTGTAGCCTTCTGAATAAGTGGATCCATGTCCTTGTTCTGTAAGATGAAAAGAGACTTAGGAAGATGAAGTAGTGAGTTTTAAGTCACTGTAGCCTTTGCATTATAGTACACAACTCACAAGTTAAAAATATCATTGGAGCACATCATTAGAGTGACTTTCCTAGTAGATTTCATGTCTGTAGAATAATGTTATGATTTTTATATGCTAGTAAATAAGTCTTAGGAGGCTTTTGTGTCTAAAGGATATAGATTAAACAGCAGTTAAGGAGACTGTTAAAAGCAATCTGATATGACTGAAGTAGTTGATAAAGCTATAAAAAAGAAAGGAATCACTGTGTATACTTTCACAGTTATGTTTATTCTAGGCTTATACAAACTGTTTATACTGCTTTCATGGGGTTTTGTAGCTTTTTGGAAAAGTGCATTGTTTTAATCAATGTTTTGCTAGTATTCAAATTCCTTTCTGTTTATAAGCCACTGTGTGTTTATAAACCATTTCCCTAGTTTTTCTGGTGAGTGCTCCCAAATGTAAAGCTTTAGCAAGTTGTAGCAGAATGCCCTAAAATCGGACAGCTGGAAAAAGAACCTTCAACTCTTAATACTGATGAAACTGGAACTTGATCAAGCAATTGTGGAATCTCTCATCAAATGCCTGTTGAAGAAGGGAAAGACAAATCTATGTGTAGGCTTTTTCCAGGGGTTTTATAAGCTTGGTTTTATTTTAATGTGAGACACCTTAACTAGAAGGAGGTTTTCTATTTTAAAAAAAAAAGGGAAATCACAAGACATTTGAAGGAAAGAATTGAATGAAGGTACAGAGTTAATTCCAAAATATAAAATATGCTGCTATGAAGTTAACAGCGATTGGAATTGTTATAATTTCACATTGATAATTTCCTTGATTCATGACAATATTAGAAATACTTGTAATGATTTCTGGACTTCTAGGAATAATTTTCTGTAACTGGTTCCAAGCCTACAAAATACACCAAGTGCAATAGAGGGAACATTTATTTTTACCCTAACTGTTTTTAGCTATGGTCTGTTGCCTTAGTTGCAGTGGTTCCAGTCCTATCTATGAATTTCCTGCTTCTAGAATGATTCAAGTATTGTTGTAACAGCTAACTCAACAACTAAAATGCAGCAGGCTGAAGAGTCATAAAATGATTCTGAGCTTTGCAAACTTAGTTCTGCCCACAGTCCATCTCCAAAATGTCTTGAAGAGGAACTATTAGAGCCATCCCAAACTAAAATGTATATTCTTTCTCTCTTCAAACATTTTAAATTAGTTAAAGCTTATATTTTTGGACATCAACATTTTAGCTCTCTCTTTTATGCATGTTTCATTGATTTTCTTAATTTTCTTCATTCTTTTATCTTGGGATTTTCTTGTACCTTCCTACTTGTTTCTTTTGCTTTTTGGTGTGTGTCTTGTCGGTAGACAAGAAATTTGCTTTATCTGAGTTGCTGAGTGGAAACTCGGTCAAATTTTGAATAGTAAGTCTAACAGAAGTGTGGTCCAACTGATTCTTAAGTGAGTGCTTTTTTGATTACTCAGATGGGCAGCAGAGTAAGAATACTGGCATTAGTTACTATACTACAAGCCTCTAAAGCTGTTGTTCCTTTGTCCCAGAAAATTTTCCATCCATGAAGCTAAAAATTGAGGAATGAATGAGCAGTGTCTATTTCAAAATATTATTTATTTTCTAAGTACGGGATGCAGGCTTTGGTGGAAGAAAATGTTAGTAAGGATGTGGGCATAAAAAGTACAGAGAACTCTTGAATATATTCAGTATCAAGGGTTAGTTCCATTCATGACAGCTCTCACACTTATAACTGAGGGATTTCTGAACGGTAACAAATGTTGTAGTGTTAAAATGAGATTTTTCTGCTGTTATGGGAAAAAGAGGTAAAAATAGCAGGTTAGTCACATAGGAACTTAGTACAGCTAAACAAACCTATATTTATCTAGTCTTGCTTTTAGAGAAGACAGTAGAGTATTTTGTGTTTCTTTTGAGTCAGTCCTCTATTATTTTGTGACTCGTCCTGGCAGAGCTGACTGAGCTGATTGCACAGACTTCCCCTATGTCAGTTGGATCATCTGGTGTCTGTATTTTCCTGGTTTTGCAAACATACACATTTTCACTTGTATGCAATGACTTTTTCACTTGCTAGCTGGCTGTGGTTTGCTGTTTAGTTATGTTACTTTCCTGCTGCAACATGGGGTACGATGTAATAAACAGTATGCAATTTCATCTCATATTTTAATATAGTTGTAGTACCACTGACTCATGCTCAGTACCAGAAGTAATTTATGTAAGCAGTCAGCAAGTGAAATTAAATTTGAGCCATGCTTGTAATTTTGTTTTGTGTTGGAAACATAATTTCCAAGTAAGCTGTACAGCAAATTCACAATTTATGTTTATTCAGAGTGGAGCACTAAAAAGATTGCAATTGGGAGAAAAATGGTAGAAATCTTGCAGTGGGAAATTAAAGGTTTACATAGCCTCATTTTTATGTTGGGCTACTCTGAACCGTGGTACGTAAAGCTAATGGCTTCCTAGCATTTTGTAGAAACTTGGCATTTTAGTTGTTCATATCAAAGTGAGGTGACATTGGGATGTTTCCAGTTGTATCCCAATTAGCTAATTTAGCTTTTGTTGTGGAAAAGCATGCGCAGATGTGTTTAAGCAATAGTCACACAGTTGTGGTATGGCTAGATTATCTGTTGTAAATATGAACATGACGTTAGCTCACCATAAGATGATGCTGAATGTACTGCAGTATTTTAGCATTTGTTTTTCTGATGAACCATTCTATGTGAAGACTCCAATTCTATGTATGTGCTAGAAATGGTAGATACTTTGGTAGAAATTCTGAATTTTGAAAAATTTTGAAAATCACATGTCAGTAATGAAATGTTGAAAAAACTAACAAAAAATGATCTAAATCCAGGTTTATTGATTACTGCTGCGTTTAATGCACAGTTGTAGTGCAAAGCTGTAATGGAGCAATGTGAAGTCATTTTTGTGTACCAAAGTCAGAACTTGGGTAGCAGAATTGTGAAGTCTAATGCAGAATAGGTATTTGCTTTTACCAACTGCCAGGTGTTGGCTTGACTGTAGCAGCAGTCTCAGTGTGTAAGGAATTGAGTCATGTGAAATTTTAACTTCAAAATTAAACAATGTTTTTATTTTTAATCATCATACTTATGCATAGTAAATGTCCTGCTGTATTTTTTTTAACAGTAAAGGACCTCCCTCTTCCCAGATTTGTTGTGTCAAAGAATGAACAAGAGTCAAGACACACAGCCTTGTATTCTTCAGATGCTGATAACCCAGCTTCATATTCAGGTGTGATTCCTCCTCCTCCACCTGGCAGGATACAAGTCAAAAAAGGCTCTGTGAGCCATGATGCAGTTCAGCAGCGTACATCAACTGATCAACAGGTAAATTAACTTAAAAGATTAAATGGGACTCTCAATCACTACTTTACTGTGTAAATGTCAATTTGATAGGTCTTCTAAGCTTTGTTGCTTTCAATATAGTTTCTCAAAAATAAATTTTACTGATATACATGAAGACCGTAAATGCCTCTGAAATACTTGCATGTAGGAGACATTTTTTATGACGTCTTAAAATCCATGTTTAAAATATTGGCGGTAGTGCACAAAGACTTGAGATAGCAAAGAAATTCAGTGTGTAAGTTAGGATGGCAAATATAAAGTTGTAGTTATTATTATATTAATAGCTTATTTATTAAATAGTTCCTATCAATTTCCTGGTCACTGGAACAGTGGTACTGAGTGCTGTGGCAGACTGAATTTCTAGTCCCTCAACATGCTCCAATACATGCAAATCTGAAATACTGTATTTAGAAAAAAATCTGTAAATTTTCACAGTTGCTTTTCTCTGTCTCACATTTTATTGTTCAGTAGTTTAACTGTTCAGGAGAGACAATGAGAACCAGAAAAACAGACTGAAGTTTTCAAATAGCTTTTTCTTGTGTTTTAATAATGAGAAAGCTGATTTCTTTTTGTTCAGTGGTTCTTTGATCTTCAGTGACAAGATGTCTGAATAAATGAAAACTGTAAAGGCTTACAACTCTGCCTTCTCATGCATAATTCCTTGGGTTTACAGTCTTTATGCTCTTTTTCCATGGGGAAATCCTTTCTGATTGTCTTTTCTACAGGCAAGAACCAAGTACAAATGCTAGATTTTGCTCTGTGTGTGTATTGAATGACCTGTTTTCTTCCCCGTGGTATGCTTTTTTCTGGGCTTATTTTGTAAAGAATCGAGGAACTTGCAAATGTCCCACAGTCACTCTGGAAATCAAGGAATTACTCATAAACATTTATTAGTCTCTATGGAAATAGCCCAGACTGATCCAATAAATAGAAAAATAAATTAGTAGAGGAAATCCATAATCAGTGTTTGGCTGCCACTTCCTCTCTTCCAAGGGGAACGTGGGGAATGTAATGAAAAAAGAGCTAGCAGTAGATCTCAAGATACCTTTTTGCTGTCTAGTTATGGGTAGGTGTGCTTGAGAGAGCTACCAAGCATTTCGCACGTTGCAGATTTCCTAGATCTTATGGTGAGGTTTTAGTTGGGTTAAAACTGTGTTTTGTATGCTTCCATCATGATATTGAGTTTATTTAGTGAGCAGTTGTAATTTGATACAGGAATCTGTAGTGGCATAATGTTAAAATAACAAAAAGAAAAATAAATAGGGTGCTTGAGGTCTTGAGGATAAAGAAGGCACGTATTCACAAAAGTGTAAGTGCATCCCAATTTCATTTCTCTGTCTTGGCTGATAGAAGCAACGTGGTATCTCTTTTTCACACAAGTCTGGCTGGATCATCAGAATAAAGAAACTCTGTATCTAAGTCCTTTGAGAGATCTGGGCCAGAAAACAGACTTGGAACAAATATAACGGACAACACAGCACTGAGTCCAGCGATTTTAAGTTGTATTTGTGGTCTAGAACATTGGGGAAGTACTGTAATTTTGCACCCTATTGTAAAACTGAATGTTCTGTGGCTGATGCTACGTTTCTGACTGTATAGTGAGCCCATTCAAGCAGCCGTCTTGTTCCAATCTAATAATTATTGATTCAGATTCAGGTTAGAAATAACCTGAGAAAGGGGCTTGAGCCCAGGTTTCTCACTTAACCACATAAATACTCTTAATTGGGTTATTTTCCAAAATATGAGTACAGCTTTTATCCAGGTTTTCATGGAAATTGCTGATTTAGTTGTCTTCATCTGAGATACCATTCAGATTTATAAAATCTAGAAAGAGTTTCAGATTCTGGATTCTCATGCCAGCTTTTTGAGCAAAGAGTATGAGAAGAGCCAAAGTCTGAGACAAAGATCCCTTCCTAGGGATCACTCTTCTTTCTGGACGAATATGTCAGTTAAGCTTAGGTATTTCACTCATGGAGCTTATCATGTAGTTGCTAGATACTTCATTAGCAAATTTGGGGTTTTGTTTTTTCTTAAACTGTTTGTTGCTTTGAGAATGTGCCCAGTGCTTGAAAATGCATTGATTTCTTAAAATGCTATGGCTGAAATATCATTTGTATGAAATCATAAGGTATCTTAATCTTCATCTTTAAAAACTGGGTTCATTTATGTGCAGCTTTGCATATTAGTGAGATTTGTTGTGCATAGTATAATGTCTCATAATCACAAATAATTTATGTAGAAGAATTTCACTTAGTATGCTGTCTACTGAAATGTCCTAGCTGAAACTATTTCTTTATCAACACTTTATTTTGGCAGTTGCCTCAATGAACTTTACCTGGAGGCAGGGAATCAGGAAATAGCAGTCAGGTTGTGTTTCCAAAGAGTAGCTATAAATGATTTTGTGGTAGCTTTTGTAGCTTATAAATATAGCACTGGGCAGAAGTTTATATCTTTTTAATATTGTTAGAGGATGACTGAAGTCATGCCCAGCTGTCATGGAAGCTACAGAACTGATTTTAGGAGTCTAGCTGAATAATGAAAGATGCCTTCACTCACTGGATAGCATGTTAACTGCACATCGTAGTGGAGATAAAACACTGGGTGAAATTTTTATTTTTTTTTCTTGTGACGGAATTTCTTATTCCTATAAAATAGAGGCTAGGTAGAGTTGAGCACTTCTGACAATGTGACATCTGTACGAGCACTTTGGTGACATAGGTATGCTACCACAGTGTATATACGTATCTATACCTCGACAGTAGCAGCTATGTTACTAAAACTGTTAGTGTACTGAAAACTTTCTTAGAAGAGGTAGCAATATTGAGATTAGGAGGAATTTTGTGTCTTCTGAAAGTAGCTCACGTGTGACTAAATGTTCTCGAACTTGGAGACGTTTTGTGTTTTGCTGTTAAAGCCAAAAAGCAAATACTTTTTCCAGTTTTGTTAAGTATGATCCAGAGGTTGATCTGATACTGCTTTAGGATACTTTTACCTCTTTTCCAGGAAAGGGGAGTATCTAGCTTGAATAGACATTGAGACTCTAACATCTGAAAGACACATATCTGACAAACACTTATAGGCTGAACCTTGCTTTATCCAGGTGAAAATAAAAGGCAAAGCTGAAGGTACTCCTCTGCCTATGGGTGCATTAAGCATATTATTGGCACTCCAGATCATACTGATGTATTGCTATGTCAGTGCAGCCTTAGGAGGAGACAGCTCAAATTTGGTACCTGTAGCAGGCAGAATTTGATCATTTCAATTCTTTCAACTGTATTTAAAGTAGTGTGACTTTATTTTAAGGTTTTGCCAGTAGTTCATTTCTGTGCACTTCTGTTTAGTAGATTAAACAGGTAATTTCAGATAAAATATATCATATGGTATTAAATTGTTTACAAGCACAGAACCAGACAAGATCTCATTTGCATCTAACCCTTTATTATTATTATGAGAAATTGTATTGGATAATGAGTTTTTTAAAAGATCAGCGTTCTCTCTTGAAACTGCAAACCCTTTTGTTCCACACTGGCTTTGTTGGGGAAAACTGTTCCAGAGCCTTAGCAGAAATATTAATGGGACTATGGTGGGAATTCCCACTTATCTCAACCTGTTCATTTAACAACTTTGTCATTAGTATTTGCTGGAGGTCACTACCAGTATTTACTGAAAAATTGTTGCATTCCACTGCTTGACGAAACAATTCACAGTCTTAGTTTCATTTCATAAAGTAGTTATCAGTAATCCTTAATGCTTCTCTGCCTGTGATCCAATTTGAATTTGCGCTTATTGAAAGTCTTTTGCTACATTTGTATTTGTTGTTCCAAATGGTATTTCACCGGTATTAATACTATTTTGTAGGGTTCTTTCCTGCTTCTGCTTGATGTATCTCGCCTCGTATACCTTGGCAGCTGTGAATAAAGCAAATCTGTCATACTTGACATATTGTAGGGGTCTAATAGTTGGCCTGTGCATCCAGTCTTCTCATTATGGCCTTTGGTATTAACTTTCATTATGCAAGAAAAACTGTATTTACCATTTTAAAATTTGATAGCTGACTGTTGCCTATGTCCTGAGAGGGATCCATCTGTTTGCTGCCTTACATTTGTTGTCACTGTTCATAAGCATGCTGTGTAGTGTGCATAATCAGTTACCTAAAGTATCAAATAAGGTTATTGCCCAAATCAGTCATTCAGGAGCATGATTAGAAATTTCTCTTTAATCTCGTAATTCTCATTTAATACAATCCAGCTTTACTCCTGCTATAGCCGGTTCTTTTACACCTTAGATCCTTGTATTAATCTCCACATTGTTGGAACTATCTTGTATGACACCCCACTGAGGTATGGTTAGCTTCTGGTTAAATGTAGTGCAGTTCTTTTGTTAACGAAATCACAAAAATACCAGCCAATTTAAGTATCATTTCTCATGCTGTGATTGATCCCTTTTTCATTTGTCTCTGGTTTAATTATTCTTTTCCTCAAAAATCTAATCCTCTAAAACCTTTCAAACTGCTGAAGTCAGACCAGCCAGTTTGTAATTGAATGAACCACACATCCCCCCTTGAAAAATGTTTTTAACCTTTTTTAATTAACATGCTATTTTTAGTAACTTCTTGTCAGTTAAAAAATATCCAAGTTACAAGTCCTGTATAGTGTCTCAGTTTTGTAATTCCAGTCTGAAAAAAAAATGCTTTTTTACTTTGTTTTTAAATGTGATTTTTTTTTTTCTTAATTAAGATGCACTACTTAATTTTTGCCTGGTAGCTATAACCTTATTTTTTGATTAGTTATTGACAAAGATGTTCTCATTAGTTTGATTTAACATGAAAACATTAACCATTTATGTCAATGTGCTTTTATTTAGATATTTTCTGGAATCATTTAAAGAGATAAAATAAGTGGCTTAACAATAGTAAAAGACAGAATGTTTTAATTGCTTTAATTTTTATTGAGATTTGTCTGGAGGGAAAAAACAAGGTAGTGGTTTAAATGTTTAAATATAATTGTATTGAAAACACTAAAAATAATTATAAAAATATAATTTTAATAGTAGCTGACCTAATAAATATCTACTGCAGTGTGCAGACGCCGAGTAAAATTTTCAAAGTCCCCAAAGAGATTAGGTGGGTAACTTCAAATGCCTGAGCTACCAGTAACCTAAATAATGCAAACTGTTTTTGCATGCCGTGATTTGGAAGAGCAGATAAGTTAGGTTCTGTGTCCTAATTATCTTTAAAAAATCCTATTCTGGATGTTTCAGGCTTTGAAAATTAATTTCTTTTATTAATGGATCGGACAGGTGAAAGCAAACAACCCTACTTGCTGAGTTTCAACAAATGTGCTCATAAACTCTAAACACTCTCAGTTTATGAGAATGTGTGTTGCAGCTGAGGATCAGAGTTGGTTCTGATGAAACTACTGCCTCTGTTTACTAAAGTGTGATGCTCAAGACAAGACTGAAGTGGAAACTGTACAACAAACCATGTTTTCTAGGTATGAGTGTATGAAAATGATAACTTTTTATCCACTGCAGAGGCAGATACATAGTTACTACCCTGTACACAAGGGGTGAATGAACCTGTATATAGTTGCAGTTTCAGTAAATCTCTACTGTGTTTTCCCAGGACTGCTTTTGAATGGGAGTCAGTGTTTCTACTGTCCTGCCTCCTCCCCAGCTTTGTTCACCTTCCTTCTTTACACTTGCATCAAGCCATCAGTATTTTGGCCAAGACATTTGATATGTACACAGATATTTGTGTGCATATATATAAATATATTAAAAAAAAAACCCTAAGGGTTTTAGCTCCCTTAAGCTAGGTGAATGAATGCCACAAGTGCTATTTGTGAGTGACTAGGATTGCATAAGGGAAAGATGGTGTCACAGTAATGCCATCTAAATGGGTTTAAACTGTTTTGAGAATGTCTATCTTGTAATGACAGTAAAGCTGAAGATGTGTGTTGTCCCCCTTCCAGAAGTTTTTTGGCATCAGAGGTGGTGACATGCTTTTGCTGTTAAAAATTTTGGAGTCTGTAAGCTCCAAATCAGTTGTGGGAAATCTGTAAATGCTCAGAATTCCAACATAATGTTGTCTTGCACACTGAGAACAAAGTTAATTATTTCCTATAATAATTTGTGCTTCTCATAATCCGATTACTGTTATTACATGCTTTACAGAATCACATGAACCACATGTGAAGTAAAGATTTAGAAAAATGGAAGCTGAGAATCATATTTACAATTTCTTCCTGTACCAGCACAAGACCAGCTGTTAGGCAGAGGCTTACTGAAGAGTCACAGTTCTCAGCCTAGGGCAGGGCTGCTTCGTGAGGACTGTGTGTCAAGTTTTAGTGTTCACATGCAGTTACCACAAACAGTGAATAGTTTCCTTTAGGTAGACTATCATACATTTGCCTCAGGTTTTTTTCTGTGTCTTTCTGGACCATCTGCTTTGTGAGAGTACTGGATGAAACGAATAACGTCTGTGTCTAAGCATAGCTTTCTCTAGGTTTAATCTAAAAAATGTTTTGTCTAAAAAATTCAAACATCCTTCAAATCTTGTTTGATAAAAGATGGCTTGTATAAAAGCCAATGGAAGAGGAAGCTTTTCATTGATTTAAGTAATGCAGTGTCATGGTTTTCCTATCACCTGTTGCACAATGCTAAGCACAGTAGCCATTTAACCTCAGTTCCATTTTCCAGCCTGCAAGTGGCACTCTGGATACCCTGACTCCTTCCCCTCTTGCCCCCATCTACCTGTGAGGATAAGAACGCCCTGCCATTGAAAATAGATTTGTCAAGTAAATGCAACAAGGAGAAATCTTCAGGCAAATTTCAGAAAGCCATGTAGCTGCAACAAAAAAGGTGTCTTGAGTTGGTGGAGGTACTGTGGAAGAACAGTAACTCAGACTGTGCAGTCAGCCTCAATGAAAAGCTGAAGTGAATTAGTATTGCTCCCAGCTGCTTAGTCAAACTCTTTGCTGGTGTGTATGAGCATGATTTAAACACTTGGAATGGAAAGTTTGAAATCTTGTGGCCTAGAAACTTAGTTGGGGAAATCTGACTTGATGGTCAGAACTTTCAGAAAATCCCTCATCTGCAGAACCAACCAAGGGGGATTTGCTTCACAGGGAATAGGAAAATCAGAGAGCCAAAAAAGGCAGAAGTTTACATCAACACATAACCAGTCATTGTGGCTCTAAAGGTTTTTCTGTTAGGATGCATGTACTTTTAGAATTTACTTTGCTTGGAGAAAAGCTTGTTTATGGCACTTTCTTACTTTTTAAAAAGCTTTTAGACTTTCGTAGATGAAATATTGTTTAAAAAGCTTAATGGTCTTTGTATATTAGGCAAAGTAAATCAGTTTGGGTAATTTTGGGGAAGCCTGCAGTCAGTCTGTCTGTTGGTACTTGATGGTATCTTAACACCTGTTAACGTAGAGTACCAAACTTTCTGTGTACTGCTGAAACAGATGTTGAGATTTTTGGCTTTGTTACTACTTTTCAGGATATTTGGAGTTCAAGATTTGCTTTCTTGTACTTGTTTTTACTAATACAGTTCAGTTCAAATTGGGAGAACTGGCAAACAAGAATTTCAAAAGATAAAGATATAGGGGAGAAATTACTTTCTGCTACATAAAACTGTACAATATAAATCATTTTTCCTTTGTATTTTGTTTGAAATGAAATAAAGTGGTAATCTGAATGTCTCATGAGAAGTGATGCCATGTAGAAATTTCACGTGGTTCTCTTTTTTCCCACCTCTTCAGGAAGAGTATAGTACAATATGGGATTAAAGAGAAGCATGAGCCTTAGCATCAGGGCAACGTTACCTTGTACAGCAGAGAAATATGTCCTAGATGGCATCATTCTTTTTAAAAAATTGCATCTATGTTTTTGTATATTAAAAAACCAAGTGTCCTGTCTGGTGAATTTTTTTTTTCACCAATCCTTAATTCTGGTGTGTTTTAAATGAAAATAAATGACTCTGAATCATTTTGTGAACATTTGGTATGATAATAAATTGTACAGTAAGTATTTCTTTTGAGACCTGGTTTCAATTGTAAATTTTATCACAAGTGAAAGTGAGTCTTACAGTCTAGTTTCCTTTGTAGCTAAGTCATTTAACTCAGCACTGCTGTTGTTTTAAGAACGCCAAGTTAAAAATATATTAGATGACATTGTTTGATGTAAATGTGTCCAGGCCTAGTCATACTGTATCTGGCTTCTCCTGTTCCCTCATTTTAATAAGTACTAAAATTTTCACTCTCTAAAATGAGAGTTTAACCGCAGTGATGGTTGTTTCTAGAAATAATGGTTTTAGATAGGCTTTTATGTATTTAGTTATGCAGTAAAAAACTTAAAAGATTCCTTTGTTTTATTAGGAGTCCACATCTCCAGTTGTTTCACCACAGCAATCCCCACCAACCTCTCCACATACATGGAGGAAGCACAACCGCCATCCCAGCGGAGGGAATAATGAGCGACCTCTTGCTGGACCTGGGCCTTTTTGGGCTCCCTTTAGTGAAGTACAACCAGGTATAAATGTCTTGTTATACTTCAGCTGTAACCCAAAGTTGTGGAATTCTTAAATAAGTTTAATAAATAAGTTTAGGACAGTTTATCTTTGTGCTTTCCAATCCTGGAAATTTCTTGCAGATTCAAGTGTCTGTGTTGATAGCAGCACTGTAGAATCTGTGGTCTTGAGTATGGCAGATCCATACATGGGAAATGCTAAGGGTTTGGAGGGAGGAAAAGAGTGTTTAAGTTTTCCAGTGGAAAGTTTTTAAAAACAAAATGAGTAATCCTGTTGAAATTGTGCAGAAGCTGTCAGTATACCTGAAAATGTGGGGACCACAAAGGAAAGCAGCAGATAATGTATTGTTTGTTTGAATTATGTTTCTGGTAGATTAGTTGAATTGCCAGAACAATTAATTTAATTTCTTTAAAGTTAATGTAAACAACTGAAGCTTCTGCATTTCCAGTCTGTCAAGATAGAACCACTTGGTTCGGTGAAGCTTTTCATCCTTTAGTGTTTTTCATTTAACCTGAAGACCCTCCCTGTTGTTGTATCATTGTATTCAGATTTAAAAGCTGTCTCCCTTAGTATCTCTTGTTTTAAAAAGTTCTGTTTTCTTTTCTGATACGTGGTAGTCTTAATAAGTTTGGGAGCAATTGTAATTCAAGTTTTGACTTTGATGATACTGCTGAATAATATGTTGCATTTTGTAGGCTGTAGTTTGAGATTGAACTGTGATTGCTTGGTTTACTTCAATTATGATATTCCAAAATTGGTCTGTTACATTTCAGTTATTGTCATTCTGTAGTTCTAAGCATCCATGGAGGAACAGGGCTTCTATTAGAATTGGTTGGATGAGAAAATAAAACTTTAGAAGTGAAGTGGGTTGTATGCAGAGGTTTATGCCAGTGTCCTGACTGTTGTTTGCTAGTAAGTCCCAGTCAGTTTACAATTTAAAAAAAAAAATTATTAGTCTGCTCATTGCATATATAATCCCTTCTAAGGGTTCAGTCCAAGCACTGCCAGCACTCAGTTTCTCAACGTTTTTTCTCCTATAGTTCAGTTGATTTGTGTTTCTCTAAAGCTGAAATACAAGTATATCTGATTTCTAACTTGAGAAGTTTTTCTAGCTTAAAAAGTCAAGTACTTCAGGACAGTATGCAAACTCTTCCTAGGGTTGGAGAGTTCAATATTGTTATCTTAAAAATAAAGTTGTAATACCGTGTTAATATTTCAGTTTGGTAATGGTTTCCCTGTGATGTTTAATGGGTTAATTTTTCAGAAATTGTCTGAGCATATTTCTGAACTAGCTCAGTATTCCCTGATTTTATATTCCATACTGGAACAGATTCATAGTTTATTTAAAGTAATTTGAAGATGCTGTTATAGAAGGATTGTCTGTTCTGGCAATACTAAAGATAAAGTGGTTTTTCATATATTAGTTTAAGAAAAATTGCCATCATAATTTACTGTGGATGACCTTTTTGCACTGCAGATCATTAATTATTACTTTGAATTCCAGCTGTTGTAGGTAGTTCATATTCCCCCCCCCCCGCCTTGATCCTACATATCAAGGACAGTGTTTATAGCAAACTACGTTCTCATGACATTTAGATAAAACCAGATAGGCTGTTGGTTAGTTTTCTTAAAATCAGCACTACAAGCTCGTCTTGATTCCAGTGCAAGATGTTTTGAGAAACCAGGTGAAGTGTTATTGTTTCAGTAGGACTGTGCCATTTCACTTGTGATCCAAGAAAAATGAGAACCCAGGTCTCTCTGCTTGTATTTCACTCTATTATCAAACATTATTTCACCTAATGAGGCTGTCAACTGTAATAATGAAACCTCAAGTGTGAAAATGTTTCTGGTGGGTCAGATAATAAACAGCATGTTGCCTTAAACCAGAAGGGCAAAAATCAAATCTAATTTTTTTGTTGGAGAAAGATGTATTTAAACAGGAAGATTCTGACTTACGCATAGTAAATGTTCCATTGCATCCTCATACTCCCACTATGAACAAAGTTAAACAGTGCTTTCTCTACTGAATTGGGCTGTTAATTAGATAATTATCTAATTATTAGATAATAACTCAATTGTTGGTTTTAAAAATCTTACCCTAAATTTTAAAAATATTGTCTTGCATTAGAAATATAAAGCATAGCTTACAGCTGTAGTTATCAATTTCTTAAGAAAGAAAGCCTGTTCTCATTTCAACAGAGCAAAAGAATTTGGATTTTACAATTTTTTGTCCGTGTGTTATCTAGTAATTTAGTTAGGATAGTATTAATGATGCTTCATGTTTTACTGGTTTCTGAGGCACTGTGACAACTAGCTCAATGTGCTTACAAACATGAAATCAGAAGCCAAGGCTTGTTACCATCTCTCTTCAAGAATTTTTGTAAAGAGAGCCCCAAGGGGTGCATCTATTTTACTTTCATATCTGGAATTTAAGTTCAGTGGCAGACATTGATTACCTGTGTAGAATATTTATAGTTAGCTCACGTCTCATCCTGAAATGTCAGAGTCAAGTCTGTTAAACTTGAGTCTCTCAAGTCTTCCACGTGCCTTTGATTTAGCAGTTTAAGATTAACATCATGATTTTTTAACAGCTTTATGTCCCTACTCTGGCTTGCATCTCCAATCTGGATAAATCTTCACAGAATAATCCAGTGGATGACTGAACACCTTGTAGGAAGCAGAATTGTATATGAGATGTGAGCTTCCTGTTCCTATAATTATACGAGAGCAAAAACTAATAGTCCATACTTTTACCTTTTCATCTCATTTTGCACTACAGCTCCAGCTGCTAGAATGTTGCTGATGTTGACAAACTTGGGAGAAAGAACCCTTCCCTACTTCAAATGATAGTTGAGTGGCATGTGAGATTGTGAAAATTGTTTTTTATTATTATATAGTCTGTTGGGACTAGATGCAAAGCAGAATATTTATGTTGGTAGTATTCAAATAATGATCTAAAACAAGTAAAAAAAATCTGAGATCTTCTGTTCTGTCCTAGGACATTTGTTAGCTTTCTTTGGCATGACATCAGAGTTCTGTGCTGGTATCTGAATATGTACGAGAAATTGCAGCCCTAAGCCACACTTGTTTCTTTTCTCTTTGGGTGGGATTTTGTAGCAGTTTGTGAACACTTCAGGGGCAGGAGGGGTGCATGTCTACTGTGCTAACAGTTCCCTTGCATCTTTAGGGCCCTAAGATATTTACCAGGCTTGCAGGGGACTGAATAGTCCTTTGTCCCCTAGTTAATGCTTCAGTAACTGATGATGATGGGCCTTGTTACAAGCTATGTATTGCTCTTACCTGGGCAAAAGAGCTTGCCAGCATTTTATCTTATTGTCAGAATTGTATTCAGCTTCTGATTTTGTTTCACCACAGACTGATGATAAGGAGAGCTCTTCTTAGTTTACAGTTAGTTGAAAATGTAGTTCTAGTAAACCCGTATTTATCTAGTTATTGAAAAGTATGTGTTAACTAGACAGAACATTTCTTACACTTCCATTTATATCTTGAAGGGGGCAACTTCTATTCCAAAGGAAATGAGATCATTTTCCATAAGTTATCAATGTGTTGGTAAGATATTCAAGCTATAGGAAGATATAGAGCAGCTACAGGAATTTGTTAGGCCTTTGTACTAAACATAGAGCATTAAACTTCACCAGCTTGTTCAAATCTCATAATTGGTCTTAGGCTTCTTCTCCATTCAAAGTGGTGTTACAGGTGTTTTCACTGATGAAGATACACAGTGACCATTGAATGCTTTCTTCACTGGGTTACAAATCATAAGATAAAAATAGATAGATGGTTTTGAGTCTTCTCTGTGACCCAGTTTTCTTCCAATTTCTCTTCCACCTCTCTGTTTCCAGTTTGGTTTTGTCAGATTGAGTTATTGGCTGGTGGCACTCCCTGAGTGTGTGTGTCTCCATGGTTACTAGTAATCTTTCTCCAGTGTTCTCCAGCCATTCCATTCTGTGTCCTAAAACATTGCATTGGAGAGTAAATAACAGAAACAGTAAGGCGAGAATGTTCTTGCTGGCATTATTTGTACAGGAAGAAAGGAAACAGTTCTTGCAATACTTGAAAAGTATTCTGAAGGTGTCACCGTTTGGTGCTGCTGGCATCTCCATTGCTGTCAAAGTACTGCTTTGGAACAGATACTTTGCTAAGTGGGATACGAATTGAACTGTACCAAGACCAGTTGTTGGGAGAAGTGAAGGAGGAGCAAACATATATAAGATTAGTGGTAATAATGTCAGTGTCTGAGGGGCAGAGAAGGGGAAAGCCAATGTATCAAAAATAAAATTTGAGTGTGGCATATCGATAGGACTGATAGGAAGGTCTTGTCTGCATCTGACTGACTGAAAGAGACAAGGTGGGAAGAGACTGAGCTAGCGTTTGAGAGTTAGGTGAGCTACTGAAGAGGAACCTCAAAGCAAATAAAGCATAGTCAGATGCATTCCCTTTATTCTCAGCACTTTTGGATAAAGTCACTAGAAGCTCCAGGCCACATCAGGAGATTCTAAAAGTGGACGATGAATTTGGGACAAAAGGAGTAGTTAATAGTGCCTTTTTATCATATGCAAGCTAACTTAAAAAGAAAAAATCTCCCATGAAAAAATAATTTTATTAAATTCTGCTCCTGCAAATATTACCTTTTACTCAATGTAATGCAAGATTAAATGTGTTCTGCACAATTATGACTATTGTATGTAGGAAAAGAGCAAAGATAAAAATGGTTCTAAGCATTTTTCGTAATACTTTCCATTTATGGAATGAAAGTAATTGCATGTTGCAAGATATTAGATAGCAGCATTGTATACTAACAATTATACTGTCACTTAAGATGTTAGTCCTCAGCATGCCTCACAGATTCTCAGATTTCCTTCATTCTGTTTACTGCAGTGTAGTGTCATAAAGCCTTCAAGAACCTGAAATTGTTGATGTTTGTCAGCATCATCACAAGAAATTCTTGGTGTTTATTGCTTGAAATTAAATCTTATTAGCAGGGTTAAATTTATGACATCAGTGTCCTATTTCTTGTTGTGTGGAGGGCTTACAGAAACTCACAAGAAGCTGACCTGTCTTTTAAAAGGAAGTCTGTTTCTACATACAAGGCAGAAATTCTTATTTAAGTATGACTTTATTTGGTATATTTCAAGAGAAGACATTTAGTTGTGCAAGAAGAGTAGATTCATAAGTTTCACAAATGTTGTTTAGATTTAAGGAGTCCAGCATTTCTTTCAGGAATCAAGGAGTAGAACAGAGTCTTGGGATTCTTCTAGACGTGTTCTAAATGGTTTGTTTTCTCTCTGATCCGAGTTCCTTAAATTTTTAATTTGCAACTGCAATGTTAAAGAATTTTGATAGTTTTGTATGTAGAGCGGTGGATGGCCATATCTTTCTGTAGTTGCTTCATTGTTATTTTAATATTAAGACACTGAATGTTGGCAGTACTTCAGAAGTAGATTGTAGCAGGGCACTGGGAGAATCTCAATTGTTGTGGTCCAGATAGTTAATACATAGCAGATATCAGCATTCTGTATGGATGCTTTGTATTATTCTTGGCCTGTTTTTAGCAATTGAGTTAAGTTAGTGTAGAAATGATGTAGAGGAAAAGGATTATCTGTGCCAAAAATCCCGATTCTTAAAAGGAATTTCCAAGACTTTATTCTTTGAATGGCAGACTAAAACATAAAAAAGAAAAAAGTTTAATAATGATAACGAAGTTGAATGCTAATATCGTATGCCGCTTTTAAATAGTATTTGTCCATACAAGTGTTGCTCATTTAAATTAAATGAAAATGTGGAGTGTTTATTAACTCATTCAAAACCCATTAAACGGGTAAAAGCCAATTTACATTTTCCATGTGTTGCAATAGGCTCATTCCTCAATTCTGTCTTTTTAGTGCAGAATTGAAGTTAACCTAATGTAAAAATCTACAGGAGTGAGATGTCAGGAGATTAACTTTGTCACCTTGGTGCAATTTGGTTTTCATTTTTCTCATGATTCTAGACTATATCTCCCTTACAGGAGATATTTCCATATCGATAGTTCTTTCTCAGTTTTCAAGGTTGTCTTTTGAAAAGGAAATGTTTCTTCTACTTTCAGGCTCATCTACTTCTAGTGATCCCATATGGTCTGGCCATTCACCACCACCCCATCAAGAAAATTGGGTCAGTTTTGCAGATACCCCACCAACCAGTGCTCTTTTAGCCATGCATCCTGCTTCTGTCCAGGTGTGACACTTTATTGGTATTTGATTTGCTTCATTCAGATCGATGTTGCAATCCTTGTTTTTTTTTCCTTCATAATTTTCATTGCAGATGTTTGCTGTGTATCTGTGCTGTAGTCTATTCAGTGCTGTTTGCCCAACAGATACTTGTTTCATTGAGTTGCCTTAATTTGGAATGATTAAATGAAAGCTACTAATTTTAAAAATGTCAACAATTATGACTTTAAAACATTTGTATTTAGCTTTTTATGCATATGAGCCATACTTTTTTTTTCTGCTTACATACCTGCAGTCATTCCATGTGTATCAGTGTGCAAAAATACCCTGTCATTTTCCTGGAGATGCAATCTGTCAATGGTTTCGTGGAGTTTTTAAACTACTATGAGATTTAACTATGCTTTATATTTTGAAGGCAAGAAGTTGAGAATTTGTAGAAGCATTTTAGGTAGATAATACTGAGGAAAAATATTTCATTTCAGGACCAGACAACAGTACGAACTGTAGCATCAGCTACAACAGCAAATGAAATTCGTAGGCAATCAAGTAGTTATGATGACCCCTGGAAAATAACTGATGAACAAAGGCAGTATTATGTTAATCAGTTTAAAACCATTCAACCTGATCTAAATGGATTTATACCAGGTAAGTTATTCTTTACAAAATATAATGGTGGGTGCATCAGTTCTGTTACAAAGACTTTGTTTTGTACTTAGACTTGCATACTATTTTGAAGGAAGTTCTGCATTTTGCTGATAATAGTCTACTATAGTTCAGTGTAATTCAGTAAAGACTAGAAACTAATTTGCCTTTTCCTTCATTTAACCCTAGTAATTAGTGCCATTTTCCCCAGGACCTTTGCTAAATAACTCCTCACCTTTAGAGTAAGTCTGAGTCTTCTAATGATTTCACTTGCCTTAAATATTAAAAAAGATTGTTGCCATTTTTCAGGATCTGCAGCTAAAGAATTTTTCACTAAGTCAAAACTACCTATTCTTGAACTTTCTCATATTTGGTAAGTGTGATGATTATTTAAAATAATTATTAATGATAACTGTTTAGAAAGATGACAGCTATCTGGTAGACATCAAATAATTATTGTCTAGAAAGTGTTAAGTAAAATTTCACTACCACACTAGTATGTTCAGTCCTGCTCATATTTATGCCAGTATTTCTTTAGTGGGTTTTAATGGGTCTAGACTGGTACTATTTACAAGGCACTTCGAAAAAATTTAGAACTCTTCAGAGTTAGAAGCAATTTATTTGAGGTTTTTATTGTTAAGAATGCATTCAAATTTAAATAATTGATTCCTTATCTATATTTATTTATTAATTTATGTCTAAGTAAATTTAAATGAAATATACACATTCCCATGTTTTTAAATACAATTTGTGGTACATGATGACAAATTTGGCTTTGAGTTTGTGCAAATCTTCTATTTCATTGTATTCTGGAATTTGCATGTCATCATTAAATGGCTTGCCTTGGCAGGTGCTATCTTCTTTTCATTGTAATGATTTCTATTTCAGGTATTTTCCCATGTAAAATAAATCCTGTTGCCTCAGCACTATAATTTCAGTAGTATACTTTGTCAAAAATCTGAGGCCAGTAATATTGTGCAGTACTGTCTTAAATGATCTACTCACTTAAAAACAGTGAGAGATAAAACTCACTTTAAATGATCTGTAAACTCTTAATAATGAAGGCTCATCATCTTGAAGAGTAAAGCATGTAGTGCTAATATGAAGTGTTTAGTAGGATAAAGTGAATGATAAACTTTGCTCATCCAGGTAGCAAAACAGAAGCCTGTCTTTTGGAAATACAATAACCTTTAGAAATTTTATTTATACCAAGTTTTCCTTCATAGGGAGCTGTCAGATTTTGATAAAGATGGTGCTCTGACATTGGACGAGTTCTGTGCTGCATTTCATCTGGTAGTTGCTAGGAAGAATGGGTACGATTTGCCAGAAAAGTTACCTGAAAGTTTAATGCCCAAACTGATTGATTTGGAAGACTCAACGGGTAAGATATGGGTTCAACACAAATGTCAGTATTTTAAAATTGTGGTCTAATTGTTACAGTATATCAGCAGATATTTGTATTAGCAGAAAGCATTTGTCAATATGAAGTGAAGCATTGTGCAATTTTTAGAAGTCTTAGTGCTCAAAGCTAATTTGAGCATGTACATATTTCTGTAGAGGGTAGTTATTTAGGAACAGTACACGTACACTATTACATTTGGAAATACTGACTGTGTCCTTTAAAGGTTAAGGAAAACAAAATTGTCACAGTATGGATTTTATTCATGACCAGCTATTTTATTACAATTTCCCAATCCAGCTATACTTTAGACTCGCTTTCAAATGGATATGCTTTCTAAAGTTCACCTTCATTTGTGAAAATACGGCATGAGTTTCTAAGTATCAAAGGAGCTTATTTAGAAAATATTCCCAGATTCAATGCTAAGGGCAGGATAGGTCTTTAAAAGTGCAGGATCAGTACCATAGAATTTTTTTTTAAATTCAACTCCTGACTTGAAAGCAGATTTATCCTTCATTTTGTTGGCACCTAGTGGTTCTGCGCATTGTCCTCTACCTTTGGGTACTCCCAGAAACTGAATGTATGAGTTCTGCTTGTTAATATGTGCCAAAAACTCAGTCCTATAACTGAAAAACAAACTACTGTTCCGTGTAAAAGTGGTGTTTAAAAACAGGATGTTTGTGGCCATCTTCCTTTTTCTATTTTTAAATAGATAACGAAAACTGAGTATTTTAAAGCTGTTTTAGATTACTTTTTAGCAAGCAATCTTTGCTTAGAAAGTCAAGTTGTATTGTGAGTGCACAGGTACTATGATTTGCTAGAATTTTGTATCTATTCACTAAATACTTCAAAGTATTCTTCATACTGTGTCTGTAGGTTTTCAAAGACTTCAATCTCAAAATTATTGATGAGCTCTTAAACTAGATACTGTGTTTCTTATCTGTGCTTTAAAAATGAAACCATTTTTTGTGGGAGTAGGGTTGCTCTTCAAAGAGCTGCCACTGAAGTGCTTTCAGTATGAGTAAGCATTTTGCTATGATGAAGTTATTCATAAGAAATAGCTGCAGTTAATTGGGCTAATACCTAGCAAATGTCTAAAACCTTGCCATTCTGTCTGTTTTTGTGTTAAAGTAGTGATCAAGCAAAAATCTTGCTTCATTTCTTGGTAGGAAATGAAATAACGTTTATTTGTATAAACTGTTGTTACTAGGAAAAAAAACACCAAAAAAACCCCAAAAACTCCACACTCAACAACTATATTTGTACTTGATCTTCTATTTCCTTTATTGGTAGTAGACTTCAGCTGAAGTTGTCTGGAAACTTTATTCATCAGACACTAAACAAAAAGTGTTATGTGTATGTTTATTGTTCTCATTTTTATCATTTTACAGGCAACTTTGTTCATATAAAACTTCTGACTTATTTTCATGAGCTACAAAATGGTCTTTAAATTTGAGGGAAAACTGCTTTTAAAAGTTTTTCCCTCTTGTATTGAAGGGAAGTTGCCCTGTTCTAGTGAATGTTAAAAGGTTACCTTGCTATGTAAGCCGTGCTTTAAAAATACAAAAATCTGATTGATAGTTTATTCTGCACTTGTTAAGAGCTACAATGGAAAAATTAAAGTTCTTGCAAACTTGTGGGATTTTATCCAATTAACTTTATTTTATTTATATATTATTTGGTCAACAGCATTGGAAATAGCTAATCTCCTCTAGCACATAATATGATTTATCACCAAAACTTCTATGTTGAATAAAATACTTTAGACGAAGTTACTGATGTGGCTATAGTTTTATGTTTAGTTACAACAGTCCAAATCTCCAGTATACATTTACTAATTTAAAAGTTAGTGATAGGTCTGTCTATTGGACATGCTGAATTTTATGAGTTTATCTTAAGGCCTGTCAATCAGCCTGGAAAGATGAACCAGTTAAATTTTGGTAATGATTTTTCTTTTTAGTTCCTGTAAAAGTTGTATTTCAATAAAGCTTTCTTCCAACAGTTGTCTTAGAAACAGAAACTATAAAGTGTGACACCAGAGTGTCTTTTTGAGTGCACTTTTTTGCATGGGATAAAACTTTGTCAAAGAAAGAAATGGTTGATGATCTTCTGCTGACATGCCTCAGTATGAATAATGTACAAACTGTTGAAGAAGATTAATTGCTTGAATGTCTTTTAAAACAATGTGCAAGATAGGAAACTTTATTTCAGAAGTGTTAACAGCCATTATTAATCCTGTTCTTTTGTTAAAAAGTTTCCCATTGATCTTCTGCGCTATTCCTCTGCACTTGAAAAGTGCTGCTTGTTTCCATTCTGACTTTTGAAGTAGTGGCCAGCAGAAGGAGGAGTTAATAGAGGGCTCCCTGCACCCTCTGGCTGTGTTCAGACAGGAGAGGAAGAAGTCTGGTGAGCTGCTCTGGCAGCCTCTCCCTCATCAGCCCCTGTGAATCCAGTATGTGACGAGCTGCAGGTGTTCCAAACCTGTTTGAGATATGGTGTTGCTTTACATCTGGTTTCATGACTAGAGATATGTATTTCTCTCACATGGCACAGACTTATTGTATAATTAAGCATTTGTACAGTTGGTTATTTTTCTACTACCGCAGTACATCTCTACAGAATTGTTATTCCTTGGAACTCAATTTCATCTCAGTTAATAAAAGCTATCAACCTTTACAAAAGCTGAAAAGCAAGTTTTGCTTTTCTGTGAATTTTTGTTTGGCTTGCCGCCACAATGCCATTTCTTTGTAAGGTAAAGAATCTGCCATGCCTTATGTCTTACACAATTACTTTAACTCTTAAAATTTTCCATGGAATGTCTTGTGCATGTTTCGTGGAGGTATTTACAGAATTCTTTGAATTACAGGTAGCTGTGTAGTCTATCCACAACAACTTTCAGCCTTATCTTTTGACTTTAACATTGGAAGTCAGTTCGGTTAGCTAGAGTACTGTCAGTGAAATGAGAATTTTGAGGTTTTTAACTTAATAGAAAATTTTTATTCTTATCACACTTCAGAGCAATTAACATGTAATATGTATTTCCAAAATATTTCCACTGATATATTTTGGACTTAGAATATTCTTATGTCAGCATGTCAGCTTGACTACTTGGTGACTTTATGACACCTCGATGTAACCTATTTTTATTGCTTTCCCTAAAGGAAAGCAGTACAAGATGCTAGGTGCTGGGCATAATTTTGGAAACATTGTGGAAACAGCCTCATGTCTGGCTATTTAAAGGAAGTTTACATGACCTTTGAGATTCTGATGAGTTACTGTTTTCTGTGTGTGGCTTTTTATTTCTTAGTAGCACCTCAGTTGCCCCTGACCTCAAGGTGGCACAATTAATTTCTCTTTGGACTTCAGTGTTTTGGCTGTGCCTGTTGCTGTCCCTGTTGGCTCTTTGGAGACAATAATGGGTTGTTACTTTTCGGAGGTACAGGTGGTCACCACTGACTATTCAAGTATTCAAGGGTTTTCAGTTCAATTTGACATTGGTTTTGTTATTAGCTTCTTCTGAATGAAGATTACCGGGCAGAATATTGACTTGTCTTAGCAGAAGAGAAGGCTGCAGAGTTCAGCTCTTTAGGAACCTGAAACCAATCCATTTTGTAAATTTCAATTAAGTTTTGGTACAACATCTTGTTGTGGCAGTCATCTTTCAATCACATACCCATGAAGCAGTCCTTTTTAATGATAATTTAATTAAACCATTTTTTTCTTGTTTAGTATTTTGTCTAGTTCAGTGTTTTAATTCTGTGGACTGCTGACATCATGTTAATATGTCTAGCTACTTATCAGTCACTCTTTCAACTGTTCTGTTACTTATATGCTGAACAGTTGTAATAGGAACTTTCAGGTTTTTTGAGGCTCTCAATGCCTTGCTTTAGCTTGCATTGTGATACCTAGAATAGGGGACATTGTAAGCAGGATTCTGCTGTGTTAGGCAGAGTGCTTGATCTGCTGTTCAGATTTGCTTTGGAAAAAAACTGAACAGTGCCAAAGGACCGTTGCAATGTGACAGCTACTAATCTTACTCAATTTGCAAAATGTGAATGGAAACACCATTGTTCTAGTAAGGATTGTTCTAGAAACTAATATTCTTTGGGGACTAAGGGAATGGTTTTCTTAATCTGTTTTCAAATTTTTTTTTGTGTTTGCATTGAGATACTGGTTTTGCTCTGAACCTTCATACAAGGAAGTATTTTGTTCTGTAAGATGAAATGCTCAGTGCAGGATATGATGTTATAAACATTAGTTAACAAAATGGAAGTTATTTTCTCATACTGTAAGAAAAACTGTTTAATTCTATATGTAATCAAAATCTGAAAAAGCTATTTAAAAGCTGAAGTGCTGGGAGATAGCATGGTACAGAGTAATCTTCAAAGTCTAATTTTCAGAAACTAGACTTCTGAATTTTCAGAAATGTCCTTAAAATAAGAGTAGTACTTGATAAATAGGGTATTTAACTTAATCAGAGTTGTTGGGGTTTTTGGGTTTTGTCTGCTGCTAAGTATTTACTTGAAAAAGATGAAAACAAAGGGTACTTTGCACTCTCTAAGAGATGTGAGCAACTCTTCTAAAAATAAACTGAATGCAATTTATGATTTTTGTTTATAGTGATTCCTGTCGTTTCAGAAGTTGGGGAACAGACTGGTGAGGTAGGTTACTCGGGCTCTCCAGCAGAAGCACCTCCAAGCAAGTCTCCATCAATGCCATCGCTAAACCAGACCTGGCCAGAATTGAATCAGAGCAGTGAGGTTAGCACTTTTATCTAAGAGTTATTTCATTGCCGGTCAATAACTAAATTTTCTGTGCATCCATAATTTGTCATAAGTGAGTTGTTGATCACAAATCATGAAACAGTTAGCAGGACAATAGAAACAAGAAGGTTCTGTGTTAAAATGTAAAAAAAATATTTTCATTCTGATTTTTCTGTCTTGTTGTGAAATGAGCTACTATTTAAAATGTTGTCATTAATGGTGATTAAGCTTTATATTAATCACAAAATTATCTCATAGCCTGTTTTGAAAAAGTCGAATTAATTCCTGGTTTTTTTTCATTTAGAGCATGTTTTTGGTTGGGGGTTTTTGTTACCTCTGAAGAAGTTTTTTAGCAAACACTTTTGCTAAACTACAGAATAAGTTTCTGATCGATCTGGACATTGAGACTTATTTCTGGAGGTGATTTTAGCCTGAAATATCACCAGTAACAGAGAAGTCATTGCCCTGGGTTTGTTTCAGAAGCAGAGACTCAGAGTTGAATCTGAATCCAGCCATTGGCTAAATTTATTTAAATCTTAAATTTTTACTGTTACGTACTTCTGCTTCATCACCCTTAAGCATACATATTTGCTATATAAGCAGTCTTCTATAGTAATGCTGTATTTCATCAGAATTTGAAAGTGAAGTTATCAAACAGTATTTTTTATATTATTTTTCCCTCACAAATGTCCATTGCTTAAAAGGCCTGTAAGAGATTGATTCCTAGATGTTTTGTTGTTGCTCTGTTTTAACATTTTTGCCTCTGACTTATAATAAACCCGTGTTTTATTCTAAGAGCTACTTCAGATCCTCCAGTGAGTTTCTGACTGCAGCAACATAAAAAGATGATGTAGTCTTACTTTTCATTATGAGGGGGGAGAAATAGTGAAATTATTTGTGGAAAGCTATTTTTTATTATCTGAGACTCAGTAAGAGTTGAAAACGTGTTTTAACATGTAAGATAGTTCTGTCAGTAGCTGAGTCTTACCTTCTATTAAAAGAGCTTTTTGTGGCTTTTTTTCTTTCTTCGTTAGACTTCAAGTGAATAGAAAATTGGTAGTAGAAGATTTAGACAAACAAAAAGAAAGTCAGCATGAAGCAGAAAATAAGCACATTTTTAGGATTAAAGTTAGGAGCAGAGGAAGCTTCCTTCATCTCATTGGTGGGCATAGGGTAGCGATAGGGGATACACATTATAAAGTCACCCCAAGACAATCTCTCAGGAGGGAAGGAATTTATAAAGTCTGCTGCTCCTCGTAAGAGCAAATGCTAGCCTCATAGTCATATCCTTACCAAATAAAAAAATGTTGGAAATTATTTAGTGGTTCTTAGTTGTTCTATTTGTCAGAGTGACTCAGACTGCTGGTAGGAAGCTATGTTTTAAGAGGGAGGTGGAGCAGGTATTCATTCAGTTGTTGCTAAAAAGCTGTAAATGTCTGCATGTGTATTAAAATTTGCACTGATACATTCCCTTGTGTTTTCAGTAAAAATTTACTAAGCTAATCATTTGGTAACCTGCATCATAATTGAACAGATTCCTTCAGTGTCTAATGCAACTCAAACCAGTTGAATAGGATAATTCCACTAGTGGAACAAAGTGAATTACAATTCTGCCGGCCAGAATCTTGTCTTACGAAACTGACTATCCATTCACATAGATAAGAGGTGGTATTTTCTTTTTGAAAGTCTGCTAAAACTTAAGAGGTTTCAAAAAGTTTTTACAGTAGCTATACTACTGGATACTAACTATACTAAAATAAGAGTGGAACTAAATGTTTAGTTTTTTGTTCTAACACAAAGGAATTTCTGATTTTTCAGATGTGTTGCTGTGCGCATTTCTTTCTTCTCAGCATTTTCTTTTCAGCATGAGTCAGGTCAAAGTCCTCAAGGTTTTAATTCCATGAAAAAATTTCTGGTATTGCTGCAGGCACCAGTCTAATTGTTTCCTCTTTCAACCTCTTATAAGTGTCATCAACAAATGAATTGTTTCTAAAAGCTCTGCATCTTTTGATTATCTGTCATTCCAGGCAGTCTCATCCTGTTAGTCTCAAAACTGTTGGTTACTCTGTTCCTTCTAGCTCATAGTTGGTTTATAGAATGGAGTTGCCAGGCTGAGTTACTGGAGGCTACCAAGTATAGACCAAGGCATCAATTCAAAACTTCAGAATAAAGAGCACCATGAAAATCTACCTAACTTTGATTACTACATGCTTCACATTCTCATCTCTTCACTCATCACTTCTTTCTCACTTCAGACACCTTTCCCACCCAGTTCTCAAGGCTGAGCACTTAGTTCTGGAAGCTTAAAATAATTGAAAAGCCTACTACAAATTTTTTGTTGAAAACTGTCTAATGTCATGCAGTCGTCATATTAGCTTTAACACAGATAAGGAGATTTGCTTGTAAGTTCACAACTGTTTACACCATGTTTCAAATGTCTTGATATTCTATTCATAATAGTTCAGGTTGCTGTGAGTTTTAGTTTCTAGTAATTAACCTTTTGAAAGTAATCTAAGAACACTTTTGCAATTCTAGAAGACAAATACTTTAGCTTTAGCTAGCATGAGTTTTACCCTGTCAATGCTTTTAAACTTTGCGGAGTTTGAGATGCAGTCCAGTAGATTCTTAATATATTTAGCTTCCTGTTAACAAGGGAATTAGCAGTAGCTGGCTTCTGGTAGTATTTCAGGATGGAGCACAACAGCGTATTTCCTAGAGCAGTCAGGAGGTGTTGGCATTTATCTGCCTGTGTCCATCTAGGGAGCCCAAGGACAAGTAATAAAGGTACCTGCAGTTTGGCTTCAGAGCAGTACAGTAAGATAGATTAAGCATCCATCTGTACCAAATAATATTTTACCATTTATCTTAACTATAACGTAAGTGCTGTATGCCTTATGGAGTTTTTAAAAAATTAACAGTATTTCTGTAATCAAATGGTCTGTTTGCCAGTGTCGGTAGTAACTGTGAAGCCACTGGCCAAATCAAGTTTAAAAGGGTAGTGGTAGACCTAAACTAAATATTAATATTTTTCATGAAAATGAGCAGCTGTGCAAATGCAAGAGGCCAAATCAGGAGAAAGGCTGGCAGAACTTGGCCATTAAATTTCTGACTTAGTAAAAACTGGCTCACTAACAGATTTGTGTAGCTCCAAACTACTTGCAATGGTGCCTCTTCATGAAGGAGTGGAGTGACACAGAGATGAACTGTTTAATACAGGGAGTATTAAACAGGGACAGAACAGTTGGGAATCCTTACTGAAAAGGTTTTGTTAGATTCTGTCCATGAAGAGGACAGTTTTCTGTGTTAAATACAAACAAACAAAAACCTCAAACCAACAGAAAATCACAACAAGAAAAAACAACCAGAAAAAACACCCGCTCCCATATGAATAGAATTCCATAATCTTTGCCCTAATTTAAAGTTTGAAATGAGGAGATAAGGCTCTTTCTCTACAAGAATTTTTACCACACATGACAGCAGGTAGAAATTTAGTTAGTATTTTTCTGAATTTCATTTAATCTGATTGTAAACAGTTATTTAGGGATTTCCTTAAGAAGTTATTTCTGAAATAACTGTTTTAGACTTGGTTCACATACAGGCTGTTCAGTGAATGTAGTTTGATGTAGAGGAGGACATGAGATTAGGTTGGCTAACACCATATAGTTTGTCCTATATCTTCTGGAATCATTTAGATTTATTTACCTATAGAGGTGGGACAAGAATATCACACACAGAATATTCTGAGTTGGAAAGGACCCGCAAGGGTCATAGAGTCAAACAACCAAGTTTCCACAGCTATAACTAACATAATTTTTGTCAAATTTTATGAGCACTAAAATTTTTTTTATTTTTAGTTTTTGAAACTTGTATTCGTAGTGTTTGAAACTTGCTTTATATTTACTTATTTTGCCAAAATATAACAAGTTTAGCATTCCTGGTGTGATTTTTAATCTGGTTTCCAGATCACAGACTAATTTAATGTATTTTGGTGCTTTGTTGATCCACTTGTGGCTTGACTCAGTTTGCATGAGGATTCTTGACAGCCATGTATTGATACAGCATGCCCATATCTTATAAAATTGTTCAGAGATTGACTTATTTGCCCTTAGCAATCACAACAGTATGTTTGAATTTAATTCTTTGCCTTGTCAGTGATTTAGACTTGTGAAAATGCTCTTTTACAGCTTAGAATCACTTCTTGGGGGTTGCACTGGCAAGCTAAACTGGTGTGATTGGAGTACTCTTCTCACTGTTCATTTGTCTGGGATTTTGTAAGAAAATCAGCATTTACCAAATACATTTGAAACTTGGCAGCTACAAAGCTGAGGAGCCTTTCTGTGGATTTTATGACTACAAATGCACACCATGTGTCTCTGATTTTTATTTTTGAAGTGTTTGAATGGCTTACCCAGTTCTTTTACTTGTATGGTGTTCATTGGCAAGCATGGACTCTGAAGGTACTTCTGGGTTGCCTGTGCACCTGTATCTTCATTAGAAAATCTGAATGTAAAGATTAATATTGACAGGTAACACACTTGGTTCCACAACAATCTCAGACTGAAATAGAAATACTTAATATATATTAGTGTGCTTCCCAAGTGACGTACTCTCCTGTGCAAATATAGTACTTTCCAGTGCAACCTCTGAACTACTATGCTAAATCTCCTCAGTGATCTTTTACTCCCATCTTCCTCATCATGCTGACTTCTCTCCTCTGTCTGTTCAGCAGTGGGAGACATTTAGCGAACGCTCTTCAAGCTCACAAACTCTGACCCAATTTGATTCTAACATTGCACCAGCTGATCCTGTAAGTCAATCACTTAGCTTGCTTGTTTGAAATTAATTTTATTAACACTGAATTTCCATTCATTGTATTTAGCTGTTATGCATGGTTCCATGAACTGCTTTTTGGGGAATGGTGGCAGGCTTCTCAGCTTGTTTGCTTATTTTCAGAACATAAATTTTCTAGTACTGCTCATGTTTAATCTCTGATTGCAAAGAATACTTTTTTCCTGTTGATTTTGACCTAATACATCACTGGTGTCAAAATCTGTCATACACAAATAATTTAAACGTAATTGGTTTTTTTTGAAAAAATGTGTAAGTCGATGCAAGGGCCACTCCCTATGATAAACCAGTTCTACTGTAGATTTTGTCTTCAGTGTTGTTTTGGTTTTTTCAAGTTGCAGAGCCTGATTTGCACAAAAACAGTGCCAACTTCTGTGAAAAAAACCTGCTGGGCTTTAATGGGTGTGGTATTTCATATTCCAAATGTTTTTCCCAAGTTACTTATTTATAAGGCTTTTAGTATTTCTCCAGCTGAACCTGTGGTGTTCTAAGGCTTTACTCAGTGAGGAGTGCTCTGAAGGATTATGTAGTTAAATATCTTGCCAAGTTTGGGAGCCAAAAATAAACTACAGTGTTTCAAGTTCTGCTGGTTTTAAGCTTTACAGCATGTGACATTAAAGCAGTTCTGAAATGCATTAGAAATGCAGTATTTAGCTGCTGCTTTCATCCTGCTTTTTTTACAGACTTAATTACCACTGAGTGTCCATTTTAATTTTATTAATTACGGTGTTGGTGTCCATATGATTCTGTTACAAAATATAATAGGTGTACATAATACACATTTAACTGCTTTTAGTATTAAACCTGTCACTTCTGAAAAGATACAATACATAAATAAATGTATATTTTCAATACATCAGAGCTCCAGTGTCAAAGCTAACTCTGATGTTCATGTAGAAATAGCATTTCTAGATGCTGAAAGGTAGAATTCAAACTGCACTGTTCCCCATGCTCAGAATTAACCTTTAGCAAACTTTCAAAACAAGTGAAAATGTCCTACTTAAAGCAAAACCCAGCCTTCTTTAATCTGAGATTGTTTTTGTTTTAAATATACTGTATTTTTATGTTTTAATGAGGTAAACATAATGTAAATCAGTTTATAGTTGTTGCTTACTGTCTATAATTGCTTGACAGTAAAGAGCTATCACTGTCTTGTTTCTACAATAAGACTGTAATTTATTTTCACACATAATTAGCAAATGACAGGAATCTGAGGTTTGAATTTTTTTCATATGTTGATAATCTGAAAAGTAGAGCAGTGATGGTATATGAAAACCTCTTGTATAGAGTATATGCTTGTGTGTATGTATAAAGTGAAGTTCACTGGGAATGCAAAATTCGTCCTGGCCAATCACATTCTTGAGTCCTTTTCTTGAAATGCTTATAGTTTAGAAAAGAATGGTGAGCATCTTTGGTACTTGCTAAGGTAACAGACTTTGGGGTAAGAGTCTTTTGTTTTCCTTACTAAAATAAGAACAAATGATGACAAATTTTCCATGAGCTGAAGGCAGACTTTTTGTTTTAGCATTTTCAGTAGTGATGCATAGGAGTGATTTATGGAACAACTGCTTCCCCAGAGGAGAGAAAATCGGCTTTCTCGAGCAGTTGTTAATAACTATCTAGAGTAAATTCACAGACCAGCTCTTTTTAGTTGGAAAAGCAGCTGCTTTGGAGGTAAAAAATAAGTGGAAAGAGTAAAACAGTACATTTTTCCCTTAGTATGGGAGCATATATGTTTTTTGTAAGTCAAAGTTGGTAACATGTTCTTTTATGTAAAATTAGGTTAATTATGTAAATTAATGCATTATATAAAATCCATTTAACTATTTGAGGCATGACTTCTGTACAGCTGCACATTAGAGTACAGCAGAGGTCTGAAGTAGCCCCGGCAGAAGTGATCTTTGCATGATAATCTCATTACAAAGGGAAAAAAAAGGCAGTATATTTTAAAGTGGTAACTATTCCTAAAAGCTTCCTGCAACAAGAGTGTTCGAGCTGTGACTAAAAAGTGGTTTTAAGTTTGTTTGCAGCAAGGGTAGTGAAAGTTACTGAAATAGTTTCAGAAATTACCAATGTAGATGTTTTACACCTAGTGAATTTGATCTACTTGAGTAGTCAGAACAGATTAAATTTCTGATACAAGAGTAGTTTTGAAACTTCTTGTTATTTCTAGGATGGAATATAATCGGGGGGTGTTCTTGTGCTGTCATTGGCTTACCTATTTGTATATTCTGAATATAGATGACAGTAAAAAACCCTCAGACAGCCATGAGGAGCCACTCAGTATTTTTAGGCTACTTCTGAGTTTTGAGATTATTGTTTTAAGGTGTCTGCAGTCAGTATCCAAACCAAATGGAAAGGATTGTCTATAAAGTACTTTTAATGGAGCCCCTGGTCTGAACGACAAATGCCTAAAGTGTAAGGGCAATGCCCATCTAGAGGTATATTCCATAGGGCTTATTATACTGAAGTTCAGAAGATTTTTGCTGTTTTAAAGACTCCAGAAAATATCTGAAATTTCTATGAAGTCCTATTTCATCAGGCATTACTCATAACGTTTAGAGAGGCCATTATTTTCTGAGGCACTGTAAGTAAAGTTGAGGAGTCAGTATTTAAACTGTAAATTTATTTTGAAGATGTGCTCAAAGTACCAGATGTCTGATATGCCAAAAATAGTGGAAAGCTGGTAAAATTCAGGTCCTACTTGAAGTTATCTATAGAAACATATTCTAGTGCCCTTTTAAAGTAGCTAAGTTATCATTACAGAGACTACAGCTTAGAGAGCTTTGGTTTTATGGGTATATTCAATTCCCTGGAACTGTGCAAATAAACTAAATCTGTGAAATTTTGTTTAGAATTGAAATTCCACATGGTGTCAGAGACTCCTAATAGAGTGATTTAAACTAGGTTAACATAACTTAACTGTGATCCCTTTCACAGGACACTGCAATTGTGCACCCAGTTCCTATAAGAATGACTCCAAGCAAAATTCACATGCAGGAAATGGAGCTTAAAAGAACTGGAAGTGGTAGGATATTTTCTCTTGCTACTAATTTGGAAGGTTTTGTACAATTAGAGTTGGCATCACTTCCTTGAATGTACTTACTTTGTTTCTTCACCAAAGATGAATATGTGTGGAGTTGTAACGAGCATCATTACTGAGGTACTCTGAGTTAAGAATTGCTGTTCAGTTAAGTGCAGAGCTTGAATCGGCCATTTGCTACAGTGAGGATTTTACCATCTCTAGGAGATTGTTACTTGTAGAGTAGTTCAGGAGCATCATGATAAAGATTGGATTTGGACCTCCAGGAGAATGTCTGAGTTACCTTGTTAAGTACTGAGGGAGACTCAACATGGAGATCATAGCCTGCATTCATAAAGCTTGTTCTGCTGTGGTCAGGAGTACTGAATTTATTATTGGAAGCATTGGCAGGCCTTTTTTTAATACTCTGGCCAATAATAAGCAAGGTGGTTTGATAAATTTTCTTGAGGAATAGAGGGATCTTAATTTACAGTTCTGTGCCAGTATTTCCTGAAGTCATGGAACTCATGAAGAGTCTTCAGCATAAGAGAATAAATAGTATTAACAACACATTTCTTTGGCCTTGTAAATAGGTGAAGATTCACAGCTCTTAATGCTGAGAAATTGAAGTTTTACATTGTAATAGTGTTATTTCTGAGTTAAAATACACCAATTTTAGTCTCAAGTGCAGCACTTGGATAAGGGCAGACAACCAATGTAAAGCTTTGGCACCAGAAATAAAGGCTAGTTTGAATAAGTTCATTTATTTAGATTTGTTTTTCCATCTAGATCATGCTAACCCTACTAGCCCACTACTTGTGAAACCATCAGATCTCCCAGAAGAAAATAAAATGAGTTCATCTGTAAAATTTACCGCTGGAAATACAGTTAGTAAGTATCAAAGTGCTTTCTGGTCTCATTTCTTACATTACACAAAATGTAGATCTGATATATCCCTCAGTGAATGAAAACTGGCTGGACAGTAGCAGCTCTAAAATGAGATAAACTTGTCCTAAGAACAGAAATATTTCTGATACAAAGTATGTATTAGAAGTAGTAATTAAGAAAGTTCTGCTGATGTCACTGGAGTTTTTTCCTACCCTACGTGCTCGAGAAAGTTCATTCTTGTCAGCTCTTTTCCATCTTCCTGTTTTCTCTTTTAATCCTAGGATGAAAAATTTAATGTACATAAAGCGGAATTGACTAAGTAGCATTTGATTGTTCTTCCTCAGAACCATGTAACAGCATGTTTTCTGAAGAGTGAAAATGTGTTGACCACAAAATTTTCAAGCAGTTCTCATCTGGTTTAGATACTAAGAAAATTAACAGACTTCTACATGCCATTTTTAGTACAGCTTTTCAACTGTTTATTTCCTTCTAATAGCCTTTTCAATTTTCAGTATCTCTTGTTGCATTATTTTGATTTGATTAGTCCACTTGTCTAATACTGAGAGAGGTCCGAGATTATGTAGCCTGAATAAATCTCTGGAGTGTTTCTGAGATTCTTTTTTTTGTTTTCTTCAAGTTGGGAACTTTTCTTCAGTAAAAGTAAAGTTTAAAGAACTCGTTACTTTAAGTACTTTGCATTATTAAGACCAGAAGTATTTTGATTGGTTTGTAATATAGGAGGAATTTGGAAAGTACCTTCTTGCAGTGTGTTTTGCTTTTCTTGTGAACTGTGTTTCAGTGGCACACTTTGTTCTGACCAGTGTCCTGACCATGTCTGAGTTTTACTTTTCAAGCAGAGTTCTGTTTTCACTAAGCAGTTTTCTGGTGCAAAAGAAAGAATGAGCAAACATGGTCTTTTAATGTGGAACTACTGCTGTGTACAGGATCTAAGTTCGAGAGACTTTTGGTGCTCTCTTTTCCTTATCTGAGTGTAGTTTAATCTGTGTACTGTATGTACCCTTTCCTTTTTCTGGTTTCTAAGGTTGGTGACAATCCTTCAGCACTTCTAAAATCGGGTGTGTCCTACCCCTTGCTTTTTTATCCTTGGATGTCCCTTACTCTTGCTCACTAGATTGTTGAAGTGATGGAATCAAGTGTTTAAGAATTTATCGTTTATAAAACTTATATTTTTTATTTTAAATACAATGTTGCTGTCGTTTATTCTTCAGTACATGCCAGTAGTAACCAACAACTGATGGTGTTGGGTGAGTGGAGTTGGTTTGTATTGTATCCTTTGATTATTCAGACTCGAGGATTTTGAACCTTGACCAGATGATACCTTACGGGGAAGCAATACAAGGACATACACCTTTCTTTAACAATACAAGTTGGATATTTGAAATTATTTGTTACTTCTGTCTGTTAGGGTATGCTAATCATGCAAAGCAAATACGAAACTGTACTTTCTTTTCCCAGCAGATGGTTACAGCAGTTCGGACTCCTACACTTCAGATCCAGAGCAAATTGGAAATGCTGTAACACGGCAACGGTCAGTAGAGTAGCAACTGAAAAAAATAAGTAAAAGGTGTTTAAAGAAGCCTGTTCTCAGCTCCTGGTTATTTGACAACTAGCTTATAAAATGATGGCAAAATAGATTCCTTACTTTAATACTCAGGAATCTGGAGACAGTCTGTTTTCTAATGCATTAACAATGTATGTTGCTTTTGTTAGTGTGTAAAGTGAAAATTAAAAAAAGGAAAGTTGTCTAAAAATTTGTTTAAGATTGGCCAGTCAAGTGCTCCATGTGAAGCTCCATGTTCAGTCAGAAATCTTAATACTTTCCTCTTAAACGCAAGGGAATATAAGTATGGGAGACCATGCTGTTACTTAAAACCAATTTTCTGTATTTTTAAAAATATCCATTAGGCATTATTGAAGAAGAACCTTATGACACTGTAGCCTAAAAGAAGAATTAAGCACAAATTAGGAATACCATGGCAGTGATTCAATCTCTTTTAATAATGGACTTATATAAAATAAAGAGCAGTCATAGGCCCAGTGTAAATTAAGGGATTGAAGAAAGCTATGCAAGCACAAAACGAACAACTGGATCATTTCACGTAAGAGAATGTGCTGTACTAGCTGGTGCTAATTGTTCCCATTAAATCTGCCTGAATAGGATTAAAAGCAGCTACGCCATTAACCATCTTACAATCAGTTTCAGAGGTAAGTTTCAAAACAAAAATAATTGGGGTGACTTCAGTAGCAAAGAAAGATTTCCATTTGCCTGTCAGTACAGCAGCTTGAAAAATTCTTTCCTCCATTGTTACTTAATGGAAAATGTGATTCTGTTGTGCTTTTATGTATGTTTTTACACTATCAACATGATGGTTTCAACACGTTCTTTTCCTCTTTGATTTTGGGTTGGGTTCTCTTGCTGAACTTGTGCAGATGAGTGAAGCTTTCTGATGAGTTCCCACGTTATGGCACAGGGAGCTTCTGTCCTGACCTGGTAGTTGTGGCAATATGCACACAGGAAATTTGTTGTCCCACTTACTCTTCTACTTTCTTCCACTGGCATCTCTTCTACCAATTGCAATTTTGTATAGAGATGACATTGTCCTTAATTCTACCATTAGTCAAGACTATTTCTTTGTATTTTCAAGAAGCAAAAACTGACAAGGCTGTGTCAGATAATGATACTTCAAAATTGTCCTTAAACCACTTTCTCCTGTTTTTAATTCTACTTGTGGTTTTTCTACTATACTAGCTGGAGGGATGACCCAATGAGTCAGTATAATTAGATTTTCATTTCATCAGCTGGAGAGTTACACAGTGTTACAGAAGCATTGTCATAGAGAACATATTAAGAAAATAAACTTTTCTATTGTGATAGCTCAGTTTTCTGTCTGGACTTAAACATTCAGGAATTCCAGGTTTTATGTGAAATTTGGGTACCTTTTACCTCTCCTAGTTTACATCACAGTAGTTATAGAAGAATGTTGCAGAGGTCAGTCATAGAAAATATTTTATCACAAGTTGAATAAAAAAACAGCTGTATTCGTGTCAGTGATTCAGTTAATCTGTCTTGTTCAAATTAGACTAGTTAGGAAGCTTCTGCAAACTTTTTAAAAGGAAGCTGTACAAAAATTCTGTATACAATAAATCCCACTTAAATGGCACTTAGTGCAGTAATTTATCCTTCTATCCTTTCTGCATGTGTTCTCCATGAATTTGCAACAGGTATCCACTAGATGGTGATCCTACCTAAGAATGACTCAAAATTTCTGAAGATTCTGCCAAGTATATAGATTTGGAAAATTTCAGGCAGAGAATGAATTGCTGTCTCATACACTGAGATACTTCTTGAGCTCAATATACACTGAGGCAGGTCCAACAGAAACCCAATATTTTTCTTTAATGAAATTGAACTTACCCCATTTAACCTAAACAGGATGTTGACTACATCTTAAAAATTATCGTGACTACCATCTGGATGGAATCACCATATTTAGCTTTCTCTGTTCCTGAACTATCATTGTTTGGGATGTGTGTCAAGCTGTTGGTTTCCCAAAGATAAATTACATGTGATAATATAAGAATAATTTGGATAAGGGATATTTAAGTAAATGGAAATATAAAAACAGTTGTAAAATCAAAGAACACTGGAAGTTTAAAACTAATTTGGCAATCTTGAAAATCAATGGCAATCAGGTTTTTTTACCTCGTCAAATTTGTTTTTTTAATTGGATGCTTTGAAGAACTTTTGATTTTTAGTTCTGTTGTAGCCACCTAAAATCACTACAGAAGCTTATGTGTATTGCAGATCACATTCAGGAACGTCTCCAGATAACGCTGCACCACCACCACCCCCTCCAAGGCCTCACGCTTCTCATTCTCGGTCGTCGTCTTTAGATATGAACAGATCCTTTTCAGTTACCCCAGGTACATATGCTGTGTTCTGAGTGTATATTATTTTTCAGCACGTGTATTCCTGAAGCAGACAATGTTTTTTTTCTCAGCGGAGCAATTTAGAGTGTTGCTTTTTAAAGCACTGCTTCTGAATAAAAAAGTTGAAAATGTTGTCACTCTTATTGTATTGTTTGTATTAAAATTTATATTGCACTTTACTTAAGTAGCTAATTTAGAAGTCAATTCTGAATTCTGGCATTCTAGTTTTTTGGATGAATGTGGGAAGCAAAGTCAGGAAAGAATATTCTGGCTGTATACCCATATCCAATGAATTGCATTTGCCAGTAAATTTTCAAGGGGAGTCTTTTTGGAATCCGATGTATTAGAGATGGGTATTTAGTATTTGACTTCAGAGGAAATGATTAAACGTCACTTCTGCTGCTTTGCTTAAGGAGTTTTATTGGACTTCTGACTTGTCAGTACTTTTAAGTTCAGGATCACAGAGTATGAGAAAACATTAAGAGCTTATAAAGAGGGAAAAAAAAAAGACTAAGATACTAAGACCAGAAGACTATGGCTGTACTTTGAGCTGGAACAAAGGAAAGGACAAGATCCGTGTTCTGATTAACCCTGGTTTTGTCTGTTTGTCAGTTTACAAGGAGGTGACATTACAATTATGAGCCCCGATGTGACAGGTTAATATGTGGGCAAAATGCAACATTTCTTCATGTTGACAGTTAAGAAAATTTGATAGCACTGTAATGTACAAAGTAACAATCTTGGCCAAGTGTGATGTGTCTTTTACAGGACAGCAACAGGCTGGGGTTGTTGCCTATCCCCCTGCAGTGCCTCCAAGACCACAGCCTTCACAGGTGATGTCACTTCTGAAAAATCATATTCTAACTCAGTGCATTATTTTTATATAACTGAATTTTAATATATTTCTAAAACGAGTATCATTGCGTGACGTATTTTTGAAAGCACCAGGATATGAATGATGGCAAAACCTAGACTATAGCCAAATGTTAGTATTTCCTGAATAAAAAAGTGCTTCTAGTGGAACCAGATAGGTAGTAGATATTGAGGAAGAATGAGTGGCTCTGGAGCTCTGAATTGTAGAAAGGAGAGAAAAGTTACCCTTTCACATTTCATTATCTATTCCTGCATAGTGCATAGGCGATACCAAAGACTGCAAGAGCCATCTTCCAGAGTTTTGCAAAGTAAGGGTTTGTCTTCTATTTGTCTGGCACAGGGTAGAGTTTTATGTAACATGCCTGCTCCCAAAAGAAGTTATTCCACTTCTTCATTTGTCACAGACTTGGTGATCTTTGCAGTCCCAGTCTGAGTGATTTCAGTTAGCGGATTTGGTAGAAAGCACATCTTGAAAAGGTTTGTTTTTTGTCTCAGCCAGCTAAATCCTTCAACTGCTATGCAGATCTGACATGGGACAGATAAAATTTCTTTTCAGTTGTTTCTCACCAGCAGCTACTTGTTAGAATCTGAGTTACCAGCAATTGAAGTCAGTCAGTGATTCAGAAATCATATACAGGGGTTCAGAAATTATCTGGGGGGATGAAAGGAGGGTACAAGGACAGACATAAGATTACATGTTTCCCTATGAACTAGACAAAAAAAAAAGTCTGTATCAGGCCCCCAGAGCCTAGCTGACTCTGTCACAGCTGAAATATCTATTGTTCAATGAGTCTAGGTAGTGCTACATTACATCCCTCTTTGGTCTCATTCCTTAGATAATAGCATATCTGAACTTTCTTTTCTCTTAAATATTAAAAAATATTCTCTTAAATATTAAATATCCCTGTGTATGTCTTGCATGGGATGCACATTGTCCTACTGATAGGACATAAATTTTTGTCCGCTAAAAAGGCAAATAATCTTTAGCATTCTGTCCCTAAATGTTTTTGTTGTTTTATTGCAGGGTGCAGGTCCTCATGTGCATCGCCCAGTGGATGCTGAAGGCCTAATAGCTCATACCAGTACCTCACCTCAACAAATACCAGAACAGCCAAATTTTGCAGACTTCAGCCAGTTTGAGGCATTTGCTGTTTCAGGTGTAAACAAAGAGGAAGAAGATGAAATTGAAACGCACTCAGAAGTCTTGCAGGTGAGTAGAAAGGAAGATCTTGTCAATTTCGTTAATACCACCAACAGTTATGAGACTTTGTTAAAACCTATTTCTGCTGTTTTCTGTCAGTGGTGTGTTGTTTGTTGGGTTTTTTGTTCTGTTTTGGTTTTTTATGATGTCTCAATCCATTGCTAGAAAGCAATTACATTGCACACTGCAGCACTTACTTAGTAATTGCCAAACACCTAGGCAGAAGGAATTGTTTTTGTCTCAGTTCTTGATTGTAATTGAAAAGATTTTTGTGCTTATTAGCATACGTGGGCACAAACATAATTGTGTTGATGCATTTGAGACTTAGCACAGACAAAACCTTTCTTCTGCTCATTCTTGCCAGCCTTCCAAATGACTTGCTGGTAATTTTTAAATCATGTCTTAATAAAGACATACCTTAATAAATGAGATGACTGTCAAGTATTGTAAACATCTGCTAAATTCCATTAATTTGCTTTTCTTCAAAGTCATTGGACAAACAGCTAAAGAGAATAGAACTCTAGCATCCTTCTATCATTAAAGATGTTTACAAAACCTTGTTTCCTACTAAAGACATAGGACTTAAAAGTTTGGAAGCCTTAGTATTAATGTCATAGCTGCTATTGCAGAAATTACTTCTTGTTCTCCTTTCATAATTGATAGCTTTTATCCAGATTGTAAGTTCTCTGGGACACTTCTGCGTCCTCACTTGCAAAAGTCCTTGTGGTGCTTTAAAGTTCTCCCAGCTGTCAGCGGCATGTTCTTGCTTCCCTTGTTCAGGAAGGCCGGTGACGCAGACCCATTTGAGCATTCTCCATGTACCTCATTGCAAAACCAGCTATGGTAGCTTAAGCTGCCACTGAAAACTGCTTAGGTTAAGCTTGCTGATTGTTTTGCACTGAGGTGGATGGGGAACAGTCACATTGTGTTCCATTGGAGGGATTAACCTTTGGCAGTGACAGATAGATAATGGTGGTACTGTAATAGCAGAAACAGCTGTAGCAGTTTGTGATCAGGCCGCGGCCTCTTTTGTGCTATGCAGTGCCTTGTGACATGGGACTTGTGTTTCTAAATGAGCATTGAACTAGAGTTTTAGATGTTAACTGTATTCACGTATCAAAACACAGCATACGTTTCATTCCAGTTGTTGCCAAATGAAATATTTGTTAAGAAGCAGATTTCTAAATACAGTTTATATTCCTTTAGGTTGAAAAGCCCTCTGAATCTGCAAGTGCTCTTAGAGTTGCCAAAGCAGATGGAAGAGTTGAAGACAAAGCACCTGCTAATGTCCCCACTAGTGCGGTATGCAAAGTACCCTTGGAAGAAGAGCGCAGTTGTCTGATGTATATGACATTAAATGTCTGTTTTGATTTGCAACAGCAGCTTTATACGTGTCCAGTTGAACCCAGTTTTCTTAGGCCCAATAGGTGCTTGAAATAGGCATGTGTATGGTGAATTTTTGCAGCAGCAGATGATGATTAGATTTATTCTTGAGACAGCAATTAAGATACTTGTAACTTTTCAAAATTTTTAAACAGATTAAAATGTTTAGTGCAAAACTTGATTAACAGTAGCTTTTTATTTGGTTACAGACACATAATTACTGGGGGGAAAGTGTTCTCTGAGTTGCTGTATGTTTGCAGTACTCAGTTGTATGTGTTTACAGTAGTCAGTTGTATGGAGGTGTTTCTGCTTGCACAGTTATTTGTCAGTGTGTAGCAACTTACTGGCCTTTCACCATGTGGTAGGATTTAGTACTTCAGTTTTTTCCAGACTGTATGAGAATGCAGCTAGATGTCCATCCGCAAATACATGATGGGTTGTAAATTCAGTTGCCTCAGTAACTGAATATGAAACACAAGTTACGAGGTTACAATCCAGATAAAGTGTAGTTTCAGAGAATTTATAGGCTGTGTTTTCCTCTTCAGGGTAAAGGCACTACCCCACTTGCTCCACCACCGAAGCCTATTCGTAGAAGATTAAAATCAGAAGATGAGCTAAGACCTGAAGCTGAGGAGCATACACAGAAAACAGGTGTCATAGCTGCTGTTCTTGCTTCACAGCCATCTATTCCTAGGTAACCCAAGAAGTATATAAATACATCTGTTACTGGAAAATTTACATTTAAACAGCATACACACTTTCTGTTCCAGGAGTTGCAAAAAATTTCAGTGTGTTTAATTTAGATTAATTCAACAATTTTAAAAGTTTTTGGTTTTTAAAGAAGGTCATCCCAAAGCATCTACTACTGGGAGACTTTTAAGAGATTTTGAATTTTGGAGTGTGAACTCTTTTTAACTTCTGCAAGTATGTTGGAAATAAGTGGTGGAAGTATTAAGATGTGGTGTTTAATTTTAAGTGGTTGCTATGAACAGTCCAAAAAGTGCAGTCTGTGTGTCCTAGCATGAAAGTAGTCTGTTGCAGTAGTCACTTAGAGGTAAATGAATGTGGTTCGCTGTGCTGGGCCTTCAGAAAGTTGATCATGACAAGTTTTTAAAATGCGCTGCGTGTTCTTTGATTGAAACCAACTATGTGTGCATATATGAAACGTATGTATCTGTGTTTCCATACAACAAACGTGGTAATCAAGCCAGACAGAAGAGGGAAAATTTAACAGTGTAACAAGTAAAAAAATTTTGGGAAGATGATTCCGCTCATTTAAAGAAGGGGGACTATAAGTCAGATGTTCAGCTAAGTGGCAAGATGACTTATTACAGTACTTCTAATATATTCTCAGATCAGTGGGGAAAGACAAGAAGGCAATTCAGGCATCAATCAGACGTAACAAGGAAACCAACACTGTTTTGGCCAGATTGAACAGTGAACTACAGCAGCAACTAAAGGTAATTCCTTGGTCTTTGTGTAAGCGAAAAGCCTCAGAGAGCAAGGTGTTAGTGATGCACAGTAACAAGCATCTCTGCAAACCAATGATAAATGTAGTAGAGAATATTGGTATGAAATATTTAGCTATTTTTGTAGGTCATAGAATATACCTATTTGTGACAAGCTTTGTGAAATTACAAATGACAGTTTTGCTACTACAATGCACATTTTTCAATGTATTGATTTGCTTTTAGTTACAGTAAAATTGTACCTCACATTATTAATACTAAGTTATCTGTTGTGGTTATCGCATACTTTAAAAGCAGTACCAAGAAGAGCAGCTGAAGTGGTTTGTGTTCTTCTAAAGGAAAAACAAGCCTTAAAGTCTTAATTAAATTATAAATGTTTTGTATTTCAGATTATTGTATTTGTTTAAAAATTTGCAGTTTAATAATTAGTGCAACAATAGTAATTTGTTTATCTAGGTCAGCTATCATTGTTTTGGGGCTATCTAGGCATCATCTTAATGTCTTTCGCCTGCCATCTTTCTTGCCTAAGATATCTAATTTTAACTATCAAGATAATTTTTAAAAAATATCTTAAATGTAAACATAAATTTATAAGATACTGTCTAGAATGGATGCTAGGCCATTTTAAAACTCAAGCCTGAATTTCACTTGTTACTGTTTATGAGAGTCAAGGTGCATAAAATTCACATAAGAAGAAAAACTGGGGGAAAAAATTGTGAGTTTCCAATACTCTTAATTCAGGTGAGAGCTTACCCCCTTAACATTTTAGACTTCATTTGAAAATATTATAGTTGGGGTTGCATCTGGTTACAAATTTGGGTTTGGGTGATTTGAAAGAAAGGAAAAAATACTAAATGGCATCACCTTGGAGCAAAGTACTGGTTTTCAATGATAAGTAATTACTAGCCAGCCAGTCTTCTATTCAGATTATGGGTGGAGTTATCAAGATTCTAGAAAACAAGTTAGCTCTCAAACTGAAGCAGATTTTGATTCCATGAGGAAATTTTTAGTTCTCATTTTCTGTGGACAGTCAGTAGAAAATCTTTCTTTTGTAGGATGTTCTTGAAGAGAGAATCTCCCTGGAAGTCCAACTGGAACAACTTCGACCCTTCTCTCACCTCTAAGCCTACTGCCGTTAACTGTGAATTTACTAATTTTGAAAGGGGTATTGGTTTCAAGGCCTATTTAAATATCCATGCATCTAGCTCAGTGCACTCTATTCTACATTAAATGTTGTAGTTCTGTTTTGTCAATTTGTCCACTTTTGTATTTTAAGTATTTTAATTTCAGTACAGAGAGAAAAAAAAAAAAAAAACACAAAAACAACCGACTTTTTCCTTGAATGTGACACTGCCTCTCACAGCTTTTTCTGTGGGCATCTGTGATCTTTGTTGGACTTGAGTTTGCAGAGTTTGTCGCCAAAATTTCCAACTGGAATTTTATCGTGGGTTTTTTTTCCTGTTGAAACATCTTTGCAGAAGAGGGTTGCTAATCAGTTGATTTTAACCTCTAAGCACATAAACTCTTCATTCACTATGGCATTTATTTTAGTGTGCCAGAAAAGAGACAAACTACTGATCTGTCATCAGCCAATGTTACTTCCCAAGCTGCCTTTCACAATTGGAAAGTTGTTCACGATTCTAGAAAGCCTGCCTCTTTGCAATTCCCCAGCTTACTCAGGTTGGGAGAGTTCTTGCAGGCTATTTGCCATATCAGCTGGATTGGATTTTGTGATTTTTGTTGCATACATTATAGAGTATGTAACCACAGATTGCCAGGTGTTCACGTTTTACCCATTCATGATCCTGATTCAGCCGCATGCATAGAAACATTTATGGCACAATTGGTAGTCTATCAAACAGGTCATTTTTAGTTCTCCCTTTTGTGAAAAGAGTTGGGTGTAGATCCCAAACATTAATTGCACATTATCTAAGCACCACCTGTAACTGCATGTCTCACACGTTACCTTTTAAGAGCAAATCACATCCACCAGTCTTCACTATAACAAATTGTATTGTCAAGTAATGTGTCAATACCTCTATAAACTTCTAATTCCCAGCAAAAAAAAAAAAAAAAACCCAAACAAAAAATGAACAGTTTTGCTTCTTAGGAATTCTGGGGTATCTTCTGTCATCTTGTTTCCAGGCCTTACTTCTCTGGCATATAGACAGGCTTCACTATTAACAGAGTTCCTTGAGTGTATCCTGCTATTCAGGTTGATGTACTGTATTAGGATTTGTTGTATATTGTACGATACACACATTTTGATCTCATATGTAAATTTGCATTAATTGCTGACTAACAGCAGATATTCTATTTAATGGCTTCTTCTGGCTGTGGGATCATAGATGTTTAACTGCATGGATGTATCTCTGCAGAATCAGAACTAGCAATTGTGTGATTTTTACACCAATAAAACAGCACAATATTTTAATTTTGTTGATTCATCTTTATCTGGGAATTGAAACTCATTCAAATAAGGGGGAGGGGTTTATTACAGGTTTGCAGGGAATTTTTTGTAATTTTGTGGCATGTACAAGAAGTGGTTGATCGTAATCTTTTGGCCATGTTCTTCCCTCATTTTTAGCTGTTGATCAGAAGTGATTCTCTTGGTAATCTGTGGCTATACTCCTTTTGTATCCTCCTATAAGCAAATTTAATGCAAATGTAATTTCTAAAAAGTAAATGTTAGTATTGACTTGGGTCAAATATATTTATAGTTGTTTAGTCTTAATATCTGGTTTGATTTTCTTGAGAATTCCTTTAAAAATTAAAGATAAATCATCCTCTGTTAGCAGTCCTTAATATCCCTGTCTCACTTCTGTGCATAAATGAAATTCTCTTAACATCTGCTTCCCTTCCAAAAGGATAGGTGAAGTCAGATTTACCACTGGTTATGCTGTTATGGTGAAAAACACGTATTTCTCTTTTTGGTTATCATAAACAGACTGGATAATTGTGGTGAATTTTTACTACCATAACTATGCCAACATTTTTTCAAATGTCATGGAAGTGGTGCAGATGGTTTGTGTATATAATCCAAAGCAAAATTCTCTGGTATGGAAGAACGTCATAGTTGCATGAAAGATGGTAGTTTCTATTTGCATGTAAAGGGATTAAGAAATGATAGCTAAATGGGCACAAAGGTGACATATAAATTATATATAAAGTGCAAGGCTTGGAATTCAGAAAACTATATATAAATAGGGAAATGTGAAGAAAAACTCAGCAAAACAAATGAACCCCCCCCAAAAGTAAACTAAAAAACTTTAAAGTTGATGGACCGATCACTTCTATTATAACTGACAGGTAGCAGGAACAGAATGGGAAAAGTTTTTCCCTTTTTTAAAAAGTGGGAAAAGCCAGTCACTGCAGTTAAAGAATGTTGATCTTTTGAACCAACTGTATCTTGTCCATAGTTTATTTTAAAGTTTAAAATACGTTTTTAAAATAGCACTATTTTCATATTAATATTTAAGTATTAAGCCTATGTTTATAGCAACAGGATTCTTAAATCAGAATTTAACATTTTAAGCTTAAATGTAAAAAGCCTTTTACATTCAAATGTTACATGTACATATGAATTTCTCTAACATCCATATCTTTCTAGTAGAATGACAAGTTAGTGTCTCAAGTGAAGAACTTCGGCAATCTGAACATTTTTGTGTCTTGGCAACAAGTCTATTTTTAAGGATTTTTGTGGATTACTTTTAATGCATCATTCTGTACATTTTAAACCAATTTTTCATGATCAAAAGACCTTCTAACTGAGAAGCTACTTAATGTCTTAAGAACATCACTGCCAATGATGTTCAGAAGTTACCTCACTTAGTAATGTAACCCAACTTTAATCCCTTATAAAAGTATCTCCCTGTCTTCTGCATTTGTTTGATCTTGATCCAGCTACTTGATGCATTCTTTTTTATGAACTTAGATTGTAAGCTCTTTGGGGCAAGGAATTACGTACAGTACAAAAGACGTGCTCTCTCTATTGCAAGTATAAATGTAGACTACTAAATAGTATGGAGTGTGATTCATGTACCCAGCTGTGATGGATGGACAGCAGCATGCCTTTCTGAAACACCTGGAAAATGTTTTTCTCTGGACTTTCTCGCTGGAAGAGTGTGTCTTCTCGTTTGGTTTGCGTTTCTTTTGTATCTCCTAATAATGTGCCTCTTTCTTCATTCCACCTGCTTTGGAGTTGCTTTTTTCTCCATTCATTGCCTGTCTTTGGACTGCAGAGAAGATTTCCAAAATGCAAAGGTAAAAAGCTGAAAAGCCTCTTTGTTTGGAGTGGTATTCTAAGTCTATCCAATGTAAGCAAGTATTTTCAATTTTTTTGTACTTCACGTGCACCTCATTTTCCTTGCAATTGTGATGAACTAGATGATCTCGTATTACTGAAAATGTCTTATGTGGGATAAACAAAGTTGAGGTTATAAAAACTTAAAACTAAAGAAAATAAATTTGCAGCATTGTTTCTTGTGTGACATGTCTCTGTCCCTTACGGATGAGGTGTGCTGTGTTTCCATGCTACATTTAGGGCAGAGTTGAGAATTACTCTTCTGGTTTCAGCTGTGCAGTTTGTATGTAAATGTCACTTTATGGGTGGCCTAGCCTTAATCACTTTTTCCTAAAACGGTAAAAAATAGTAAATCACTGTCTCCTGACTCCTAGCTCATTCTAGTCTTAGTTTCTAGTGGTACATAGTTTCATGAAATTGTAATGTGTTGCAAAAGCACATTACTTCCCAAGTGAGTAATAGGAATGTATCTTACTCTGTGTGGAAGATGAAAAAATAACTTGTGTATTTTAAGTATATTTGCATGCTTATGCAGCTTGTCTTGCCTTGTATATTGATGCACCACATACAGCTCTCTAGAGGAAAACACATGAAAACCAAGGACTTTATTATCTAATAACAAAATTAATGCTATGTTCTTTTAATAGTTTTAATGAACTAGGGATTGTATAGGAAAGATGTTAATAATGTCTATATACCAATAACCAAATGAGACAATACGGGGTTGTCCTGATAATTAGTACACAAGCAAAATATAAACTTCACAGGAGTCTTTGAATTAATTGCTTGTGTTTGGGGGCATGGGAGAAGTTTAATACTGTGTTTAATTCCTTTCAGTAATACTTCTTTAAATTGGCAAAATGGACTTTAAAGGTGCAATTTCTGCTTTAAAGGTAGATTGTATGTTATTTTGTATCTAAAGCGTATATTGATTGTACACTAGTTGTACCTGATTGTACACTATTAGTGTGTTTCAAAGTGATTTCACAGTACTTTTTTCCAGTCACCCCAAGACACTGGTGTATAGGTATTCAGTGTCTTGCATTTAAATTGTTGTCCAAAACAGCCTTTGTTGAGTTACAATACTAAAAAATTTGGAATTATGACTCTATGAAATACAAAGTTTGTGATCTCACAAATTCAAAGTTTTAAGAAGACTCTTAGTACTATTTATCACACTTCACCAGCATACTGGGCTACAGAAATCTAGATTAATTAAATTTCATCTCTGGTAGAATATATTCTTCACACTTCCACTCTTACAGATATTGATGGATTTGATCTGGAAGCAGCTGAAATTACTCTGTTGTTTTGACTGGTCTTGTTTATGAGAGGCCTACAAAATTAACAAAACATAAATAGTAAAATCAATTTAGCTGACTTCAGTGGTAAGTTGATGGAAACCCAAATTTTGGCAATACTGCTGTTGAGCTATACATGATGGTATTGTTTCCCAGTGTGCTGAGGAGCTCACGGAGGTCGGAGATACATCGTGCTCTGCAGTGCACGGACACTCTGGTGTATCCCTTAGAGCTGCAGCGGTGCCTTTTGCTTTCTGTCATGTAACCTCAGAGGTCTGCCTGCTTGTCTTTCTTTGGCTCAAGTACGGCTGCATTTAAACTGACAGAAGAGGGGATGGTCTATGGGGGTGGAACACATTCATTGTAAGAAACTGCACTCTGGAGCAGGACTGTCTTCTGCAAGGAGCCTGTGGTTTTTGGTATCCAATCAAAAGGCACGTAAGGAACACTAGCATTTGAAAGACCAGTTGCATACTGAGAAAACAAATTGATTTCATGTTGAAAATCAGTTATTTTCCTGACAGCTGGGGGAGCAGGAAGTGGAATAAGCATTACAACAACTCTGTCATCACTCACCTAAGGGCTTCTGGAGGCCTAGCATACCTGACTGGCGGTGTCAGAGTTAGCAAGAAAGTTATGTATAGTAAGGAGCTTCAGCAATGTATGATTTCTCTGCAAAGTCAAAGGCAGTACTTTGGGAATCCCTATGGTAACTTAGATGTGTGTTTCATTAAAATGCTGTGAAATTCAGCACTCTACTATGTGCTTTTGTGCCTTATTTTGCATAGCTTGAGCTGATAGAAAGCTTGAGTTAGTTTAAGTCTGGAAATACAGAGCGTATTTCAAGAAAAAGATGAAAAAAATTTTGTAGGAAGTTGTAATTCATTGTATTCTATCAGAAAATGCTGAAGTGCCATGCCTCGAGCATGTCACTTGTTTTTTCTGTTACATATCTTGCCTTTGAAAGAAGAATGCTTCGGTTTATAACAAACCTTTCTTCTAGAGCTTCAATCCATTGTCTTTCACTGCCCTCATGAAGGAACTTGGTCACCTGCCTTCTCATCAGAAGGAGCCAAGGATCATAGAAGAATCAAGAGGTCTTTGCTCTAGAAGGGTACCTAAAAGGAACATATTCCCTGGTTTACTCTGCACTTTGTCTTTTGGGATAAAGTAGTGTTAAAGCAAGAATGATCCTGTGGAAAAGCAGTATTAGTTCACATGTCATTTTTTTCAAAATTAGGAGGCTGGTAATTTTGATGGATTCTGTGGTTTTTACCACATTGCTTCCATAGTGGACTTGCTAACCAAAAAACATGCTAAAATTGATAATGCCTCAGAACTTTTCACGTCAAAAGTACCAATTTTGTCAGTGTTTTTTATCCTTTTTTCCTGTAGCTTTTTAGAACATTGATTTCCTTTTTGGTTTTAAAACTTCATTTTTGCAAATACCTCTTTATATAGAATAGCAGAATTTTTATTGTCAGGTGTGGAAAAGAATTTTACAAACTGATGTAAGGGGGGTTGCATTTCAACTGTCACAGCTCAAGACTGTCCTGATCTGAATTAATCCAAAATGCATACTGTCTAAAATTGAAAGTAGATGTAATTTGCATTGTAAGGTGGGATTTTGGGTTTAAAATTTTCATGAAGATGGCATGGATTTTTATTTTAACATACACCTCTTTTCTTTCACATATGCATTGCAATTTTTAGAGTTCCATATAAATATTTCTTGTATTGACACTTGCTTAACTGTTAGACTGTATCTGTTCTAGTATTTTGGCTTGATGCTGCAATATTGCACTGATCAGAGTGATCAGATAATTTGCAAACCACTCATTCATTCACTCTGGTCCCAGCCTTTCAGTTTGTGGGGAATTGTTTGTTCTTGGTTATTTCATGTTCTGGTCCTTGTTGGTTTAATGTGATTAAAGAGCTGTAAGTTGGAGGGCTCATATTAATCTTAGTATTTTTAAATAGTGGGAAAGTTATGGTCTATTACAATGACTAATTTTTAAGATTCAAAATTTGTATCTAACATCAACTACTAAAAATACATGGATTTTTTTAAACTTAGAATAGAGAAATTTACAGCTCTTGTGGATGTGTGCCACAAGTTTCTTTGTAAAGCTTTATTTCAGCAAAGGTCAGTGCTGATACAGAAATCTGCCATATCTGGTCTCATTGCAGACTCAGTCCTTCCCAAGGGAATACTTAATTTCTTTGACATGTTTCCTTGGTGTTTTCCTGTTGGCTTCTGCTACCAGATGAGTCCCTGGGTCATCTCCATAAGACTGCAGGGTGCTCCAGTGTGGCCAGCACAGCTGAGCGTGGCAGAGGACCTTTGCCAGCACCTTGTCCCTCTGACCTTTGCATCTCATCCCAGTTTGCCAGGGACAAGCCTGGTACTGTCTCCCTCCCCCATCACATGTAGTGTAAAGCTCTGCCAGTGAGCCCTGCTACTTCCCGAGCGAAGACTCTCCTCCCTTGCTGAGACGGATGAATCCCATCTGATGCCAGCATGCCTGGTGCTGCATAGGCCATTGTGTTGTCAAAACCCCCAAAATGCTGGCAGTGACACCAGCCATGAAGCCATGTATTAATAGATTCAGCCCATCTGTTTCTTCCAATGTTGTTGCCTTCAACTGGAACTGTAGAGGAGAATGTAACTTGTGCTCCAGATTCCCCACAGTGATGCAGCAAAGAGCACCTTCTTTCAAACACCAAACCCATTTATCAGTGTGAGTTTTTAAACCACAACACTGGCCTAAACTCACACTGATAAATACATTAAACATTTAATGTTAACACACTTCTATCTCTATAAACAGCTCTTCAGGAAACAACAGAAAAGGAGTTCATTTTCTGCAGCCACATACATACTTTTCTAATTACAAGAGACTTTCCACAAATATGTTATAGTAGATGTTTTTTTCTTTTCCTGCAGGAGCCCAGAAATGTGATTAGTTCATTACCACATAAAAGAGTTCAGTCTCTTAAAAGTCTTGCTACAAAATTTTCTTGTGTGAATCCAGAAGTTAATAAGCACCCACCATTAATGGACTGTGTCAAAGACAAAAAGTTGTATCCAGGAGGAGGTAAGGGAAAAAGAATTTCTTAATTTCTCAGTTATTTGCAATTAATGCATTCTGTGTGACTTATAATTGCCCATGGGCTTAAAGAGATTGAAGGAAAAGGGGCTAATTCTTACAAAATTCTAAACAGCTGCTTGAGAAAGGTATTTGTTTATGTCTGTATCTCAGATTATATGCTCTGTCCTTGCATAAATTGCTACAGAAACAAGAGATCCAACAGGTTTATAAGTGATTTGAAATGTGTTTGAAACAGTAAGCCTAAGCAGTTTGATGGCGGAGCCCGAACATGGAAAAGAGCTGCCTCTATTGTAGAATATTTAAACTCTGAGGTTAAAAGTGTGGTTTGGGACGAGTGTGCATTACAATGCTGCAATACACTGCACTTGCTGGCAATAAGCTGCTAGTCAGCACAGAGCTCTGATCCTGCATTCAGGTGAGCTGCAAGAATGTAATTTTGTTTGTACAACTGCAGCTCTCGTAGTGACTTTTGCCATGCCTTGAATGAGGCACAAGGCTAAAAGATGCTACTTCTGTGCTTGTTGTTCAGAAGTCTGCCCAGGAACAAGACCATAGTGCTGATGTGAGAAGGTGCTGTGCAGAAATTAGAACTTTTTTTGACCCAGTTATTGGTCAAAGAGGTGAGTGAGGGGGAAACAAACATCAGCCTTGCCTTCACTTTGTGAGAAGTTTGTTGTAGTCTAGTTCTCTTAAGCTGATGCTGGATTTCACAACATCACAGGTACATACCCAGCTGCAGGCAGGGACTCCTAGGTACATTTACCAGCATGCAAACCCTTAGAGAATCTCAGCAATGAAGGAGATAAATTGCATAAAGAACAAGAACAACCACTGGGATCCCTCCTGGTTTGTAAATCATGGAGATTTGCATGATAGGTGAGGCAGGGAATTTGAGGCTGAATCTGTAGCCAGAGCACCCCATGGTGATTAAATGATCCTTCTGTCCCCAGCGTGCTGCAGGCTTGGGGCTGCACAATCCAAAACTACATCTTGTGGCTGAAGAAGCCTCTTCTCCCAAGATGCCAAACAAAAGGAATCTTCTATTCCCTGGCCACACACACACTCTGGGCTGATGAAAGCTTTGTGTTCAGATAGAAGGATAAAGATTCCATTCCTTGATCAGTAAGTGTAAATGGTATAGAATCTGAATGTATTACCTAAAAACTGAATACAAAATAAATCTAGAACCAAAGGCATGGTTTGATGGACCAAGAAATTTTGGACCTAAAACCAGCCTGATTTTACAGAATACAGATTTTTTTTTTTCCTCTGTGCACAGAAAAATGATACCAATTAATAGCAGTCTATTTACAACATCAGAGTAACTACAAAATTGAATATCCTAGATTTATTGAAGAGTAACTACCCAACTTTGTAATTTCACAATACTTAATCAATTTATGTGGACTGCTAGCATGCATGCTAGTTTTAATTTGGTGACATTTTATAATTCTTCAGTAATGGAAAAAAGTAAACTCTGCAAACATTCGGACAATGTACAACTCAGCTTCCTAACACAGTCAAGCAAGTAGCAGCTTCTGTAAATGAAACATCATATATTTAAAACTTTTCACTTTATTAAAAATAAGTTAATATTGAGGCATCACCAATCAACAAAACACTAAAGATACAGTGTGCAGATTGTCTATGTAATGATCAGAAAGGCAACATTATCACCACCTTCATAAAAACTGGAGAAATGCCAATGAACTTATATACATGTACCATTTACAACTGTATGAACACTAAGCAGAAGAAATATACTTCCAAGTTTCTCCAATTTTTCTGTTAAGTAAGGCAATAATAAAAAGCACAGCATCACAATTAACTACAACTCTAGATACTGAGCCCTGACATAATGCAGTGCTCAGAGGAATGTGCAAAATAAACACCTGGATTTGCACTTTGATTCTTTGTTGTGTAAAATTGAAAAACAAACAAACAACATAAAGACACAACTCTTCTTGATTCCATTGTCAGGAAAAACAAAAGCAAAACTGGGAGAATCCAAACTGACAAAGATGTTCTCTCTCAGCCTGTGGTACCATTTGGAATATCCTGAGCATCTGCTAAATGTAGTTTTTGGCTGAAGCGAATCATTAAGGAATAACACTTTCACATACAGATAATGCATACACAGGCCAGCAGTGTTACCTGAAACTCTGCTTACTCTGGGCTGTACACCAGTCCAGACAAACTCTGTTCTGGTAAGTCCTATGCTAGTTCTCAACCAGTAGATTAGTATTTCTCAATGTGACTTGAGCATTACATACCTCCAGCATTAGCCTGTGGATCGAGGGGGGTGGCAGATTATCACTATTACATGACATTATCACATTCCACTTGTCCTCTTTATGTAGTCTGCCTTAAACAGCTTTCCACAGATATGCTGGGAATGCAGATACCAGTGCAGGATCTTAAGCCCCAAAAACCCGAGCCTCACCACCTCAATGCATACAAAGTGTGTAACAACAGAAATAACCAGACTGCAGAGTAAACTCAGTGCTATGCTCCTCCACTGTCATCCTGGCTTATCAAAAGCACAGTGTAAAAGACAAGCTGAGGCATTCAGCTTTATCTTCTTCTCTGTGGGCTAAGACCACACATTTGTTCAGTTACCTAAGCTCTGCTGAATATCTGACCCTAGAAATAAAAAATTAAGTCAGTTCACTCTCCACAGTCAGATCAGTGATAAACAACCACACATGTTTCTAGAAAAAAACTAAAAGGTAATAGGATTCACTTATCAGTGGGACAGCTGCTTCTGACTATTGTTGAAGGAATACTACGGATGTTCCAGAATGTCTCAATAACACGCATGTAGAAAGACCCCGCTGTGGATGGGCTTTGCCACTGACAACACACTGTGGTACACAAGTGGTACATGGTAGCTTAATAAATCACCAGATGAAAAAAACAACCTGTAATTAGATGTGTTAAGATCCAGTCACTTATATATTGGAAGAACTTAAAACTCTATGCTGTATTATAGCACTGATTTAAAAGAAAAGGCATTACTGAAGCGATTTGACTCTTGTAAAGACATCAGTTACTGGGGAAATACACTGCAATTTGATTACAGTTAGTAATTATAATGCAAAATAAACATTTTAGGAGAAGGATACATAGATGAATTCAGTTCTTCTAGCTGCAATATAAATGTAGAAATTGTGAGAAATGGCACTTCTGTTAGTCAAAGAAATGCAACAATTATGCCAGTATGCTGAAATAAATGCATTAAAACAATGAAGGAAATAACTAATAGTTTGGGCTGCAATGTATGATTTATTACAAAAATCAAACCTACACTGAATTCTATACAATGAGCTAAGTTCCAAATTAAGTTTAAATCTGCTAATCTCAAGAAATTTAAAGAAATTTTAACAGTTTTGATTTTTATGGAAATACACTAGACAAAGTGCAGAATATACAGATCTATATTCCTTGTTATGTGTCAACTTCCCAGATGTAGGAGGATGGACCACAGGGAAAATGGTTGTAGTTCCCTAGTATATGGGCTGTCCCTAAGCAGGCTGACATGCTCAGGCAGCTTGCAGCTGGCCTGCTCTGCTCCCCAAAGCAACCAGCAGCTGTAACAAATGCAAACTAGTCCTGTGTTTTCTCAAAACCAAGAGGAAGGCAGGGCTCACATCTTGGTTCATTGAAGAGCTATGTTCTCCTCAACTGTAAATCACTGTGCACCCAGGAACGGTGTTTTCCTGAACTGAGCTTTGCTGTGGGCTAAGTTCCATGTTTTCTGCCTTCTCAGTACTTACATCTGACAGCAGTCTATCCAGGTTGGAATCACTGGCTAGTTTTCTTTTATCTTCAGGGAGTTCTTCCATCTCCCCATAGAGCTCCAGATTGAGGCGAGCAAGTTTCTCCTGCATACTCCGCACATGCTCCATCTGCTCTATGGAACATTCATTTCCTGAAAGGACAAGCAAAAACTTTAGATAAAGAAACCCAGGAGTGCAAATGAAGGTGTGAAGAATTTGCTTTCTCGATTTCTCACTGTTTAACTACTGAAGTTTCTGTCACCCCATTTGATGTTGTGTTGTGCTGAATTTACAATGGCTACCAAACATTCTAAGAGCTTTTTAGAATGCACATGGTTTTGCTATAATCCTGATTTTTTCTCTGACTTAGAAAGGCCCTGGTGTTTAACTTTAAATAAGATCAAAGTAAGCCTTTTTTCTAATTTTGACTAATCTGAGGGTTGCTTTCTTGGAACAGATGGTTTATATAATACAGACTTCTCAGGTTCTTTTGTAAATCAGCGTGGAATTGACACGCTGACCTAACACTAAACTTGCAAAAGCATATGTGCGTCTTTCTACTTAGTACAGGGGAAAAAAGGAAGGAAAAATGGGTAATGGTTTTTCTACAACCTCCATCAACTCAGAGGCTGTAAAAATAGTAAGAAGCTAAGACAGAAGAGTAACCTGGGTAAAATGCAGCATGCATTGAATTTCATAACAGTTATTACCAATAGTCTAAAATGTTCATACGCAGCAAAACTGGATGCTAAATACAATTACTTCTTCCTGCACTGTCATAAAGAAGTGGCTTTAAACTTGGTATCTTAAGTTCGTAAGGAAAGGTGCTTCCATGCTGGAAGGAATAATGAAATGTTATGAATAATCTCACACCACAGACAACCTTACAATGGGACTATAATTTAAAAATGCAGTAAGATGTATTAATTATGTTAATTTCATGTGGCAGAGTCCAACTGACAACTGGCAGTCTGTCCATGCAGCACACTTGTTTGCAAATGTTACCATTGTACTGCTATAAAAACCAGCTATTGTACACACACAGTTCATGCACTTACCAAATGCCTGAAGTTTGCCAGAGTGGAAGTCATTCAAGAGACTCAGAAGTCCCCTTTCCATCTCCTGGACATCTGATACATCTGTGAGAAAAGAATGCTGGATTGGTGCTGCCTGTGCCCCTTTTGCTTCACCTCCTGGAGGTTTGGCTTTCTCTTTGATTACGCTAAAAAAAAAAAAAAATTAAACAAAACAAATATTGCTTCCTGCTTTCAATTTCACTGTAAATTTGAAATGTAAGGAAGTGTACATCTGGGCTTTGAAAATTAAATGGGAAATATACAGTGCATATTTCAATCACTGCTTTTAAGATAAAAACTGGAGCACCAGCTTGTCTTAAAAATAAAGAACATCACTATCTCAACATTTTGATAACTGCAAAATGAAGGGTTCCAACAATCTGCTTTCCTGCTAGTAGTAGGAAACATCAATAAACCATGCATCTGTGGTGGCCATTTCAGTAATCTACAGTGGGCCAACATTACCCAGCAGTGACACGTAGGGCTTTAGCACAGAAAAGACCTCTAAGATCATTGAGTCCAATCCTTAACCCAGCAGAGCCATGTTCACCATTAACCCATGTCCCCAAGTACCACACCCACATTTTTTGAACATTTCCAGGGATGGTGATTCTGCTACTCCCCCAGGCAGCCATTACCTACATAAAATCACCCCAAAAGCATCTCTCTGCAAGCCAGAGAGAAACACCCTGAAAAATCATACTCTCCTCTTGTCACAAACAGCTGTAGACTGCAACCTATGTGGAAAACAACTGGTTATAACCTATACTGGAAGGTGACCTTGCCTCCACATAGACATTCCTAGAGCTCCTTCTTTCAACCCACAAATAACATCCCAATTTTGTACATCTCACCATCAAAACCACTCTCCCACTGCTCTAATGTACCAAATGAAACTAGTCCATGCCCAAACACTGGAAATATAATTCTATTTCCAGCCCAACAGCTTCTGTAGTCTATAAACATACAGACTATATGCTGAAACAACCAGCAGTCCAACGACCACCATACCCAGTTCAACTCAGAGCAGCACATCTCAGTTTAGGTTCTGCTTCAGTTTCAGACTTAATGGTTTGTACAACAGAAAGGTCATCCATTTTTTCCACCTGATTCTGATGTTTAAGAAAATATACTATTGGTCTTGGAAAACTTACTTCATTGGATTCTTGCAGATGAAATGAAAATTAATTAAATACCCCTATTCCATTATCACAACAGCAGCTCATCCTCACATTGTTATGTCAATTACCTCTCCTGCTTGGAAAGTTCAAACAAGTGTCTGTATTAGCACTGCTTGGTAAGCCTAACAATTGTGCAAGAATGTCCAGAACTCAAAGAAGAAAGGACATTTTCTTCTCTAGACAATCTTGTGGACTGCAAGAAATTAATTTCAAGTAAATCCCAGGAGAATGTTGAGACTTGAGTAGATCGTTCAGTCAACTGCAGAAGCCACCAATTTATAGCACATTAGTATTTACTAATATTTCCCTCAAAGTATTAACACAATTTTCCTGAAAAATAATGTACAGACTTGACATTGCAGAAATACCTTATTCATCAGGCCAATACTGGATCCTTCAAACAGACTCTCTGTGCTGATGCTGACAGTTCTGTATTTATTCTTAACTTAGAGATCAGTAAATTCTGCTGCCTCTCTCCAGCTAACATTTCACTTTACAATTCCTCTTCATTTATTTATCTACTGTGTCTGCCACAGCCAAGAAACACATTTTCTAACATGCAGGAAAATTAGTGTTCTCAAACAGAACCAGACATACCATCAACAAAAAACAAACTATTCTGATGGGGTACTTTCTGAAGAACTGAATGTCTCTATGCAAGATGCTGCCCCAACTGAGAGGTCCCCAATCACAAAACACCTGGAAATTCCAATTCTAGCTCATCCTGTTCAATTTATGTCCTTCACTTCCTGCTGTACTTGCCAGGTCCAACCTTGCAGTCATGTAATATTTTATTTGTTGCTCACAGCTGTACATCTGGGGCTGTGCTATCTCCCATGTGATGCCCAAGTCTGATCACCCAACTCATGTCTTTCACCAGTCACATCAGGCTGTACCCTGCTTCAGCAAAACTGTCGTGTTAGTCTACAACATTGTGTAACATTTCATAAAGCTCACAAAAAGAGTGTGAAACACCTTCTGTTTCTGTAAAATAACCATCATACTGCATTAAACATGAATCATTTTGCTAAAAAAGACACATCATCAAAACTTTTCACAAGTCTGAAACTCTTCTGTCACAGTCAGTCTAAACAACCTTTAGACTGTCTTAGCATTGCCAGGTTTCTGGCTCTCACTTTACCTCTAAGTCTGCAAATACCCTGAGCTTACCGTTTGAACTTTGGTTTTTGTACGGCAGGCTGTGGGGCAGGGTTGGAAAAGGCTGTACTTTTACTAACTGGCACTGAGCTTTTCTTGGAGTTAGCAACCTGAGCAGAGTGACTGGTAGATGATTTGGGGCTCCTCCTCTTGATCTTCCTTTCTTCCATTTCTTCCAATTTACTGCATCTAGACTAATGTCTTGTCCTTCACAGGGAAGAAAGGAAAGTAAGAAACATCCATTAAAACTGGCATTCACAATAAAAGCAAGTGGAAAGACAGCTCGTGGAAATGAAACTTGTAGTTCCTTCAGAGATGAGCAGTCACTCATTTCTGAGAACAAGAGAATCCCGTTCTTAGGAAAAGATGCCTGGCCTGCTTGATCAGCGGAACGTGCAGGAATTAAAATCTCCATCAGCCAACAGGTACCTCCAAATGATCTCAAGCTCTGTGTCCCGTGGCTTACGCCTAGAAAACACCATGACTGCTCAGGCCCACGGCAGGGAAAACACCGGCAAGTGCTGGGGCACGAGGATGCTGCGACTCATCCGTGCCAAAGAGCCTCCTCCGCAGGGAGCGGCGGTGCTGTGGGAAAACTCAGCCGGTGCCGAGTGGTTGTTGCTGCTCCACGGTTGTTGTTATTGCTGTGACACGGCTGCTGTTGCTGCTGTTACTTGTTATTGCTGCTACCGCGGGCGTTACACGCTTGCTGCTGCTGTGACACGCACCACGTTAACACTCTTAGGGCTGTTGCCGCTGTGACACGGGCTACCGACGGGCCCTGCCCAGCCCCGCACACACACCCCACGCTATGTGCGGTTACCGGGCGCTCCCTCGCCACCTCCCTGCCGGGGAAACGCCTCTGACACCCGTTACACCCCGGAGACGGCCGAGGGCGCCGCGGGCACCGCGACGTGACCCCCGGGCGCCATCGTGGACCAGCCGCCACCTCCCGGG